>SKCR01038725.1:0-78125 GCA_019454045.1 Zanthoxylum bungeanum | reverse complement strand
TGAGTTGTTCTTTCTAAAAGGCAGTGTCCTTCGACACCCCAAAAGGAAGAAGATATGAGACGGATTCCATATGCGTCGGCAGTAGGGAGCTTGATGTATGCTATGCTATGCACAAGACCTGATATATGCTATGCAGTGGGAATATTTAGTCGTTTTCAGTCAAATCCAAGATTAGATCATTGGGTAGCAGTTAAGCATATTCTCAAGTATCTACGGAGAACGAGGAACTATATGCTTGTTTATTCTGGCAGGGATTTGATTCCGATTGGATATACTGATTCTGATTTTCAATCGGATATAGATGATCGAAAGTCGATATCTGGATCAGTTTTTACTCTTGGTGGGGGAGCTATAGTTTGGAGAAGCATCAAACAATCATGTGTTGCTGATTCAACTATGGAAGCCGAATATGTGGCTACTTGTGAAGCTGCCAAAGAAGCGGTTTGGCTCCGAAAGTTCTTTACTGATCTGGAAGTGGTTCCGGATATGGACAAGCCATTGTCACTTTATTGTGATAATAGTGGTGCAGTGGCTAATTCCAAAGAACCAAGAAGCCACAAGAGATCAAAACATATTGAGAGGAAATATCATGTGATTAGGGACATTGTGCAACGCGGAGACGTGGCTGTTCTGAAGATTCCATCTGCAGAGAATCTAGCCGATCCTTTTACCAAGACGCTGCCTGCAAAGAGTTTTGAGGGGCATCTAGAAGGATTGGGGAATAGAGACATGTCTCATTTGCTTTAGGGCAAGTGGGAGTTTGTTGGGATTTTTATGCCCGACAAGCAAATATGTTCGAAACATGATTGATTAATAAATTTATGATTCTATTTTATTCCAGGTATGCATTTTGATTTGCTTTATAAAATTCATGAAAATTCCGTGATTATTTATGTAGCTTTAAATTAAACATATATGTGTATGTAAAATGTTACATACATATATACATGGATAAAATTAAAGAGTAATAATCAAAATTTGTCAATGACTATGATTTGAAGTTGGGAATCTTCAAATCCAAAGTCATAAATACAGTTCATTCCATTACGAATGATATAGTTATATCCATACTATATTATGTAGAGACATAAAAATGAATGTGTTTTATATAATAAGATTATATTGGACATGACCAGATAACATTGAAAAGTTCTAATAATTTCTGTTAAATAAAGAACATCAATTTTATCATAATGATGGTCATATATGTGATGATCTTAATTCATTGTATTTAGCAGACTCCTATATCATATTAATTTACTCGGTATAGTTTTATATTTATTACATTTCGTAAACCTTGTATTTTGGGAATGAGTTGAATGAATAGCTGGGAATGCTAACCTGATATAATGAAATCCGTTCATAAGATTCCCTTGTTTGTTAGTTCAGGACCTGAACGATTAGCGCGCAAATTCATAAAAGTTATGAATTAATTGTTCACTTGAGAACTAACGGAAGTCAAGGATAAAGATGTAATTGGAGAGGTTAACATATATTTTATACCTAGCTCCTTTACGAATCTGTTATGGAGGATCATTACATAGGTAATGACTATATCAATGGACGAATACTTTGAGTAATTAATTCTATAATTCTGAGAGTGCAATTCTGGGTATTTAGTGGAGTTACTCCAGAATTAATAATTTCGTTTGATTAATAAAAGAGTTTATAATTAATCGACGGAATTATTGGAGCTTATAATTATAGGTCCATCGGTCCCCTCGTCGTCTTCTATCACTGTTCGAACGATTATGATTACGAAGAAAAATAGTTGGGAACTATTTAAAATAATTATGAATTATTTTACACTCTAATTATTCTATATAGCTCTTGTTTGGAAATTATGACAAATGTTGTCTTAATATATATTTATTAATAGATAATGTATCTATTTATTAATTTATGAAAATTAATATTTAATTAATTTGATTAATTAAATTTTAATTTAATGAGATAATATTTTCAAAAGTTGAAATTTTGAAAATTGTTTTTAATGAATTATCTTTGATAAATTATGGGATAAATATTAAAGAATTTTATTTTGATTTTTTGAAAATCAAAATTAATAAATTCCTTAATGGATTTGCTTGACATTTTTTTTGATAAATCAAAAAGAAATCAAAAAACGTGGGGATAAATGAAAGTATTTGTTTTGATCTAAAATTCATCCTTAAGGTAAGGGATAATAATTATATTTGATCAAAAGTTGATCTAATAGAAAACAAATATTTAAAAAACAAACGTGAGCAAATAATTCGATAAGGAATTGAACCAATTTTTGATTAAATATCAAAAAGCAGGAACAACAACTAGGTGAGAAACAACAAACGTGGGGGTGCTGGAAAAATAGAAAAGAAAAGGAAATAGCTTTCTTTTATTTTTCAAAATTTGGTTTTGAGAAAATCAAAAGAAAATAGCATCCAGGATTCGTCTCATGTGCTGAGTACACGAATCCTTCACAAATTAGAGTGTTCTTCGTATTTATTTTTACGCCCACACGTGCCGTTTGAGGTGAGGAGATAAGACGAGGAAGATCGTGGTTCAAAGAATCGATTTACAAAGATATCCAGATCTGCAGATATATTTCTTACTTGAGTCCTAAATATTTATATTATTAATATACTAGAAAATATGGATCCGGTTTTGATTGTTCATGTATGAAAAAATAAATTTTTTTTTCCTGTTATTGAAAATGTTTTCCGCTGCGCATGAACTCTGAAAACCAACATCTCCATCATTACTCAACTTATGACATACCCCTGGGACCCTCACCGTTGGATCACTGTCAAGTGATCCAACGGTGAGTGAAAAAAAAACCGGGAAAACCGGTAATAAAAATTAAAATAGATAAAAGAAATATGTTCATCTCTCTCTCAAATCCCTCATCTCTCACGATCTCTCCATGTTTATCTCTCTCTCACAATCTCTCCCATCGCTCACGGTCTCTCTCTCTGTCTCATAAACCAAAATTGTGTCATCACTTTCACTCCCACTCACGATCTCTGGCTCTCACACAAGAAGGCAAATTTGTGCCCTAAAATCGCAAACGCCGACGCCGACGCCTGCTTCTCCGTCGCTGGTAAAATCTATCGCTGGTAAAATAGAAATTGTGAAATATGGCTGCAACTAGTGAATTAGGTATTGACTGGATTTTATGTAAATAGAAATTGTGAAATGTGGCTGCAACTAGTGAATTTGGTATTGAATTACAATATTAAATCTTGACATGTTAAGAGGTATGTATTTGTTGCATGGCAAGTACTGATTACATTCATTTCTTGTGTGAATGAACTTGCAAGTTAAAGGATATTATAAACCATCAAGCTCCTTCTTCCTGAGGCTATCAACCCAAACAGAACATGCTTAGGCTTTCAAAATTTGATCTGAAGTCTCATGTAATTTGATCTGAAGTCTCATGTAAGTAAGCAAGCTCATCAAGATTTGCAGGCCCACACCAACACAGATCCAAGGACCCACCGTACGTTAGCCCATGTAACACTCAGATACATAAAACACCATTTATAACTCAACCGTTTTCAATCTCCATGACTATCCATAAATGCCTCTCCATGACTGTCCATAACTGCCTCTCCATGACTGTCCATAACTGCCTCTTCATGATTCGACCGTTACAAGCATCTAAAGCGTATGACAATTAAAGATACAAGAGTCCCACCAGGAATGGCATATAAAGAGGAACCAAAATCCCCACAGGGGAGGGGGTCTAATACTCATAGCCCGATTCTACTTTCTCCATAGCTCTCTAAACCTCTCATCTACCGCCCTCACGGCAGCTAGCAAGGATCAATGTAACATCTAACCTTATCCCCCATCTACAACTTTTGCATCTTATTTCCCTCACTGACTTGAGCGTCGAAGTGCCCCCGGCACCCACCACACCGGTGGGCAGAACTCCCGCTCACTCTACCTCTGTTTTGCAAGATCGCTAACGCCCCTCTCGATGAAATCTCAATTGTGGACCTCGGGCGAAAACCAGCGTCTACAGCAAGCTCATTGTTGAGCTGTGCTGAGCCAGAGCTATTTAGTTCATTTGCAGTTCTACGTCTTTGCCCCATGATTAAGCTAAACACATGATTTCATACAGATTATTTGTTTGGTGCATGACTGTTGGAGATGTATGATTTCTTTTATGAGTTCTAAAAGTAGTGAATACAAGCCGCAATTCCTTGGCATTTAATGTGTTCTAATTATGCAGACAACCAGTTCACTTTTACGTAATCTTTTAGCCGTAGTTGAGGAAGTATGGCTGGCAAGGATTGAGAATAGAAATCTGATCCATGCAATTTTTAACTCTCCATCAGGTAGTATATTATCCTCTTTTGCCTCCTTTTTTAAACACATTCTATTTATGTGTCAAATGCATAATATTTTAAAATTGTTGTTCAGTTGTAACATTTGAATTTAACCCTAGTTCACAAGCAATCAATAGATAGTGAAAATTTGATTTTGATTTGTATCTTATTTGGCTTTGTTTGGAGTTGTGATTAAAAAAGCATGGTGAACAAACGGTGGTTCATAAATACTGTTATGTAATTTTGATTTTTGCTAAAAAATAATTGCGGTGCGCTAATATAATATGTTGATGGTGAGGAAAAATTAAATAATTTAGCTTTTGCAAAACTCAGTTTTTGAAAGAAATCTTGATTAGAATTTCAATTTTTTATCATTAACCAAACAAATAAAAATTTGTTTGGACTAAAACATAGTTTTGTCACCTCACCAGAGGTTAAACCAGAAAGCCAAACATAGCCAAATTAGTTATCTGTTATATAGACATATGCTTTGATCTCAGTAAACTGACCTTTTACCTTGATATTATGATTTATGTGTTGTCTCAATTTTTACTTGCTGGACTAGGAGCTTATGACTAATGCTTTATAGACGATTCTCTATGATTTTCTTACTTTTGCAGCTGAGCAGCTTGATTTGCAGCTTAGTTTCATTGATTTTAATAGTGGTAGGAAAGTGATAATGACCCTTGATGTGACATCTTTGAATCTGTGAGTCTTGCTTATTATATCGTATATTTTATCATTGTGTGTATTCTGCAAACTTTAAACTATGGGGAAAAATTTTGTGTTACTAGAATATTGACATTCGAAAGTAATTATCCGGTTGTGAATGGCAATCTCTAGGTTCAAGGAGTTTTATCTTTTGTAAATGTGTGTTGTTGCTCCATGCTTTGTACTTCTCTGGTTCTTTACACTCCTGATATCCAAGTCTTAATGGCTAATCCTGTTCAACTGATTAGCATCTTTGGATTTCATTATCTGGATGAGCATATTTACAAGTCCTGCCCAATTGCTGAATATTTTGGACTTTTGATGTGTCATTGTTCTCTGTGATGAGATAATTGCTTATGGTGGAATAAACTCTCAACAGATGACAATCTATAAATTCATCATTGATGTCCTGGTGGCTATGAAAATCTCGTATAACTGACATTTGCATTTGGACATTGTTGACGGCTGATTTTGGTCTCAGGGGCAATAAAGGAATATCACTCCCGAGACTAATCCTCCCTCAATAGTGAATTTGTTTGGTTATGGGGGACCAAAAGCAAATTTAGCAAAAGACAGATAAATGCACCAATCGACAAGGAGATTTAACGTGGTTCGGCGGATCTTGGTCCGACCTACGTCCACGGGCACAAAAAAGGATGATACTTTTATTACTCAAACACGCTTCTCAGCTCCCTCTTTTGTTTACAAGTCTCACAATAATGATCTTGATCTCCCCTTTCCACTTTTTACTTGTTTTTCTACACTCACTATACCCTCCTATTTATAATGGTGAAGAAATCAGATTCATATTTGTACAAGAATTCCCAATTGGAGATGGTCTCCTTTTCCTATCAGGATTCCTAGTCAAAACTATTCCCTTTTCCCATAAGGATTCCTAATCAAAACTACATTTACTTCCTTTATCCTATTAGGATATTAACTTATTACTTTACCCCATTAAAGTAGGACAACTTATCCCTTTTCCGCAAGAATAGGATGTTTTATCTTCCTGAGCACGCCTCGTCATGTGCTCGGTCTTCATGAGGTCGGTCATGATAGCCATTTGAATTGAGAATATTGTTGTCGATCTGATAATGCCCGGTCATCCAATCTCAAGTGGTCGGTCACCTATCATCAAGTGCTCGGTCTCTTACTGTATAGTGGCCGGGTCGGCTTTAATGATCTCGCCCAAGAAGGGAATTACCCTTTTTACCCCTGCCGTACTCTTTAAATAACATAGGTCCTGAAAACACCATCAACATCTGTCCCCTAGTTCTCGGTAACAACGAGTTTGCGAGTTGATGCCGGGAACTATAAAAAAGATGGTGTGCCGATGAATCCGTCGGTGGTCACTCCAGGAACCGCAGAGAAATTGCATTCGCCATCAACTAAGTCTTCTGTTTATATCTTCATATCCTCGGTTATTGGAGATGCTGACCCTATTCAGAACGATTCTCCACCTCAAAGCAAATTGCTTACTTGGGTCGTTCCATCAGGAGATGAAGTTCCTCTTGTTGTCCAAACTAAAAATGACTCCTCCTCTGTAATATCTGTACCAGAGATTTGGAGGTCCTGACCCCTGACTGATCCAATCTCGATTGTGAGGAGAAAATTTTGCCTCTGAGCTAACGATGATGTGCTCGGTGGCATGTGATCTTGTCTTGAGCTGTGAGAGATGCTCGGGCATGGGGGAATGTTACGTCTCCAGTCCGAAGGGCTGATTCGGTGGGACGTAACCCGACCCCGAATGAAGAAAGACACTTGGATCTGGGGGAATGTTACGTCCTCAGACCGAAGGGCTGACTCGGTGGGACGTACCCCGACCCCGAGCTGAGAAAGGCACTTGGACCTGGGGGAATGTTACGTCCCCAGTCCGAAGGGCTGACTCGGTGGGACGTACCCCGACCCCGAGCTGAGAAAGGCACTTGGACCTGGGGGAATGTTACGTTCCCAGACCGAAGGGCTGACTCGGTGGGACGTACCCCGACCCCGAGCTGAGAAAGGCACTTGGACCTGGGGGAATGTTATGTCCCCAGTCCGAAGGGCTGACTCGGTGGGACGTACCCCGACCCCGAGCTGAGAAAGGCATTTGGACCTGGGGGAATGTTACGTCCCCAGTCCGAAGGGCTGACTCGGTGGGACGTACCCCGACCCCGAGCTGAGAAAGGCATTTGTTCTGATATGAAGTGAGTAGTTTGATGATGATAATGTATGTATTGATGTGTCTTGAAGTGAAATTGATGTTAAACGATATACTCTATGGTATTCAAGTTTTCCTTTGTATGCTTTGAATGTTAGTTATGAGATTGGCATGTATGTAGACATGAAAATATGAAACCTTGACGTAAATAAAGTATAAATGATAACAAAAGTTGATAACTATGAATTCGTTGTAACTTAGTAAATTTGACAAAACTTCTAATGTGGTTGACTTTTGTGTTTTGTTTGCTTGTAGTGTTAGCATGGTTATTTACTGAGTTTTTATAACTCACATAAAACCAGTTTGTTAGTTTTGCAGGTTGGCTACCTAATGCCCTCGTAAGTGTCCTGGAAAGGGTTTAGAGGCTTATGTGTTATGATTGATTTTCTGTTGTTTTCGTGCTGAGCACGTGGACTGTATTTAATAAGTTAAAGTTTTGATTGTTTATGATGTTGTGGGCACAGAGCCCTTGAGTGTTAATAGATGATATGGGCACGAAGCCCTTAGGTGATGATTTTGATGAGATTTGAGTGAACCTGAGGTCCTTCCTGAGGTCATTTTATTGTTTGATGTATTTTTAGATTCCCTTTGATGCTGGACTGCGATCCAGGTTGTCCAGTTTTAGGATACATCATGTCGAAGTTTTGGTAAGAGGCTTATGGAGATGGGTCAATCCTGTCTCCTGCCGATAGCATCCTGAGTTGATAGATGATATACGCACAAAGTCCTTAGGTGATGATTTTTATGAGATTTGAGTGAACCTGAGGTCCTTTTATTTGTTTGATGTATTCTTAGATTCCCCTTGATGCTGGACAGCGATCCAGGTTGTCCAGTTTTAGGATACATCATGCCGAAGTTTTGGTAATTCAGAGGCTTATGGAGATAGGTCAATCCTGTCTCAGCCCTCGTAAGTGTCCTGGAAAGGGTTTAGAGGCTTATGAGTTGTGATTGATTTTCTGTTGTTTTCGTGCTGAGCACGTGGACTGTTTTTAATAAGTTAAAGTTTTGATTGTTTATGATGTTGTGGGCACAAAGCCCTTGAGTGTTGATAGATGATATAGGCACGAAGCCCTTAGGTGATGATTTTGATGAGATTTGAGTGAACTCGAGGTCCTTTTATTTGTTTGATTTTTTTTTCAATATTCCATTTGATCCTGGACTGCGATCCAAGTTGTCCAGTTTTAGGATACATCATGCCGAAGTTTTGGTAATTCAGAGGCTTATGGAGAAGGGTCAATCATGTCTCCTTCTGATAGCATCATGTCTCTTGCGGGGTGTTACAGTTGTGGTATCAGAGCAAAGGTTAAGGTGTCAGTGAATGCTGCTACAGGATATCTGATCGTCTGAGTATGTTTTTTTGTTGTGTATAGAGCATATAAGTAATATGTTTGTTATTTGATTTGATTTCTGTTATATGGTTTGATATGCTATGATTTTGATTGATATTGATGATTCGGATTATCGATACACATTTGTATGATATGAATATATGTATGTGTATAGTTAAATTAAGTTAAAAGAATGTTGTTCATATATGTATATGTATAAGTAAGTAATATGAATTTATTGTGTTTTGAGGTATGAGTTATGCTATGATGTTGATAGTCTGAATTGTGAACTGATATTTTGAACCATGTTTTGGAAACTTGGTATTTGATTTTTTTGATATAAAAGTGTTTTGAAAAGAAAAAAATGAAAGGAAAGAAAGAAAGAAAAAAAGAAAGTTTTAAAATATTTTGATTTTGATTATAAAGATAAAGAGATGTTTCCGCCTCGACGCTTGATTCAAGTTTTCATGTTTTGAGGTTTATCGATATGTTTTCGTCGGGGTGCTTGATATTATGTTTATGTCTCGATGCTCAAAAATGATTTCGATGTTTTTAAACGGTAAAAATTGTTTCCGTCGAGACGCTCAAAAATCTCTTTACGCCACGGTACTTGATGATTTTTTGTTTTTAAGCTTGTATATGTTTCGTTATGTCTTGACCTGGGCGCTTGTTATAGGATCCAGACCATCAGAAAATGGCCGGCCCACTACCTTGTCGGCATGGTCCATACACTGTCCATTCTATACGCGCGACTGCACAGTGGACGATCGTTATGTATTTTGAAAAATTTGCATTAAAGATTTATTTTTGATTTGCACATTTATTTTTTTAGGGGACGAATGATTTCAAAAGAATTACATTATGATTTTGATGTATTTTGATATTGCTTATGATATTACACGATATGATATGTTTCCACCCCGATGCTTGTTATATGTTTTTATATTTTTACGACTCATCATATGTTTTCGCCCAGAGTGCCTGTTAAGGTCTAGTCCATCTGAAATGGTATGATCCGCTACCTTGTCGACAGAGGATCGTTTCATTCATTGTCTGATCTGTGCGCGTGATTTGAGCATTGGATGCTTGTTTATGTTTCGTCTAGTGAGTTATGCTGAATGCTCGATATGATTTTACGACAATGGATTTTGAAACTGATTTTGTTTATAGTAAAAGAGTTTTTCAAATGTATTTTCGAAAGAGATCGTTTTACGTTTTCTATTTTGAATGATGAGAGAGATTGACGGATTTCAAACTATCAACATCTTAAGAGCATTATGGTTGTCACTTCTGGTTGTGACATGTATTTGTTGGTATGAAAGTTTATGATAATTATAAGAGCACGTATGTAAGTTTATGGTTAGTGATAGATCTTTTAGGTATAGTAATGGTTATGTACATTATGTGGTCAACCATACAAAGTTGTATGTGCGATGGGATATGTATGAATGTAAACTTTGATATTGATGCTATCTATATATATGATATAGAATGACATAGGGTGAAATAAATGAGTTTTGTTTTGTATTGTGGATTAAATAGATAGTATGAAATTCGTACTCAGTTTCATTTTGATACTGTATTGGATTACGTGTAAAGAACATGAGCTATGTTCCTCGTTTCAGATGATGTATGTGATTGGATGTATAGAATCTGTGTTTGACTTTATTTTCCATTAATGGATGATTGTAAAATGGTTTGAGAGTGTTTCTATGAATGATATGGATTGAAGTGACAAGTTTGATTTGATTTTGGCATGGAATGTTTGATTCGATGTGTTTTATTTTAAAATAGCATAGTTTGTATTGACGTATGAAATACGCGACTTTTGAAAATATGTTAAGAGAGAGATTCCCGAATATGGATAAGATTGTAACGTGTGTGTGTTCGATTTTGAATAGTTGGACATAATGATGGAGAAATTTCGAGGATGAAATTTTTATAAGGAGGGGATGGTGTAATATCCAGAGTTTTTCAGATTAGTGCGAGAAGATTTTCGAATTAAGGTTAAGGATTAAGAACGCGATGGTAATCGAAAATCAGAGTATATGTGTTGGGAAATTATTCGAAATATTTTAAAGTGAAGCTTGGTCGTGTTGGAAAATGCGTGATTTCGAGAACCAGTTACGCGATTTCTGATTTTATCGTTATACGCGTATAAGTTTGTTGTTTCAGTTATAAAATTATAAAACAAACTCCGATTGGGCTGATTCTTGAACCATAAGACTCGTGTTTCCTAGATGAATGACTTTTATGTTGAATACTTTTCGAAATTTACATCAGAAGGGCTTCAAAAATATGAATTTTAGAGAACGTTCCATGATAGGGGCCAAAATGTAATTTTTGGGGGTCTCAATGTAAATTCCAGATACTTCTCTATATATACCTCTAAGTTTCAGGAAATTGCCAAAATGGCATAATTTCTTTAACTCACAAATTCGACCCTCTGACCCCATTTTGGGCGTTAAGCTTGCCTTGGTCGCGCCGCCGCTGGTGGCTTGCCGGCCAGCGCGACTAGCCAGGTTGGTGTGCCGACCACCCCCCACCTTGTGGTGGCCGGCGATAGCCTCCAGGATGCCGGTAAATAGCGATAATGAGAGAGAAAATACGCATGAATGGGTTTCACAATCCCGGTTCATCGCTTCATTTCACGACCCGAGCCACCCGCCAAATCGAAGCTCTCGGAGAGTACTATAAGTTGGCAGTGATGGATTTTCTATTCCGTGCACGATTGCACGCGAATAGAGAGAAGAAGATTTAGATGAATAGTGACCCATGATGAATAGTAACTCCAATCGGAATTTTATCGATTCCAGCGTGTTCGTGGGATCGTTTGGAGCTCGTATACGGCCTCAAAATCTCTATAAGACCTCCCGATATAAATCCGTAAATTTCAAGTTTATAGTTAAATGTCCGGATGTATCTCGTAGCTTCGTAGAATAGAGTATTGATATAAATTTAATTGTTTGAGTATTAGTATATTGAATATGAGAATTTGGTAGAATCCGAGTGAAAATGGAACGAGTTTGATCGATCCGATAGAATATGCAAGTTTTCGGTAAAAGTTAGTTTTTGCGTATAAAAATGTGTTTTGGTTTTGATGATAGTTATGAGTTATTTATGATATTACGAACATGTTTGGATAAATCTGAGAAGGTTCAGAGGGTTCGAGACCCTTCCGTAGCGTTTGCGGAAACTTATTCGGAAGAATTTTCCAAAAATACGTAAATCGAGGATTCAAGTTAAATAGTGGCATGAATTAGTTTGTAATAGTATTTTTAGAATAATAGAATTGAAATAATTGAAATCAGACTTCATTTGGTTGTCCCGGAAAGATCTGGAACTTTATCGTAGTTAAGTCAAAAATCTTGTAAAGTTACGATTCTGACGGTGTATCGCCATTTATTTTGACAGATGTGACTAGGACTTGGAGTACTCGCGAAGCCAGGTAAGTAACCCATGCGATGAGTTCTCGAAGTGTTCATTTCATAATTCTTTTTTTAAAAAATATATATGTGTGTGTTTGTGGGGAAACGATTGAAATGTTTAGGATAGTTACAAGATGGATTTGAGAAAGGATTTCTAGATCATGTATAGTTAAGTTAGTCGACCATCATAAGCATATATTTTTTCGTTATTGTTATGATATGAAGTGAGTAGTTTGATGATGATAATGTATGCGTGTATGTAATGTATGTATTGATTTGTCTTGAAGTGGAATTGATGTTAAACGATATACTCTATGGTATTCAAGTTTTCCTTTGTATGCTTTGAATATTACTTATGAGATTAGCATGTATGTAGACATGAAAATATGAAACCTTGACGTAAATAAAGTATAAATGATAACAAAAGTTGATAACTCTGAACTCGTCGTAAAACTCGGGAAACTATACAAAATATTAGGTCAAAAATGCGATAAATATTGATATATTTTCCGCTCATCAATACCTCAATTCCCATGTCACTACATGAAGGATCCCGGATCAAGGTCGTCATTCAAGTATAAAATGGACCGCAGCTATAGATAAACCACAAACAAAGTAGCCTCTTTGTTTGCCCTCTGTGGAATATTTAGATTACTAACTCTATACTTAAATGCTCTTGCGCACCAAACATACACTAAGTCTGAAGGTACAAGAGTAATCAAGATAAACATGAAAATTGGATAATATGCGATATAAATCAAACAACTTTGATAAAATGAATAATGCATTTATTATTATTACAATAATCAATTCCGTTTACAATACATGAAGCTCTAGGACATAAATCCCAACAATCTCCCACTTGGACTAGAGCAAATGGGACATGTCACCCTAAACCCTTTAGGTGACCTTCAAACACTTTAGCTGATAAGGTCTTTGTAAACGGATCAACCAGGTTGTCTACGGATGGAATCTGCGTGACGACATCTCCTCTCTATACTATCTCCTTGATGAGGTGATATTTCCTCTCAATATGCTTACCCTTCTTATGGCTTCTTGGTTCTTTGGAGTTTGCCACTGCACCACTATTATCGCAATAAAGTGTGAGTGGTTTATCCATATCTGGAACAATTTCCAGATCTGCCAAGAACTTATGGAGCCAAACTGCTTCCTTAGCTGCTTCACAAGCTGCTACATATTCAACCTCTATGGTGGAGTCAGCAATACAAGATTACTTTATGCTCCTCCATACTATAGCCCCCACCATATTGGGTGAACACTGTTCTAAATGTTAATTCCTAGAATCGACATCCGTCTGAAAATCAGAGTCAGTATGTCCTCTCAGAATCATATCCTGACTTGTATATACAAGCATATAATTTCTCGTTCTCCTAAGATACTTGAGAATATGTTTCACCGCTACCCAATGATCTAATCCTGGGTTGGATTGAAACCTACTGGCTACTCCCACTGTAAAACAAATGTCCGGTCTCATGCATAACATAGCATACATAAGAATTCCAACTGCTGAATCATATGATATATGTCTCATCTCCTCAACTGCTTGAGGTGTCTTAGGAGACTGTTCTTTAGACAAGTGAATTCCATGCCTAAAAGGTAAATTACCTTTCTTGGAATTCTGCATACCAAATCGCACAAGAATCTTATCGATATAAAATGCTTGAGACATTGCTAACAGTAGTTTCTTGCGATCCCGGATGATCTGGATCCCAAGTACATAACTTGCCTCTCCCAAATCTTTAATTTGGAATTGGTTAGCTAGCCATATTTTCACGTCCGATAATATCTTTACATCATTCCCAATGAGTAAAATGTCATCGACGTATAACACAAGGAAAACCACCTTACCATCAATGATGCGCTTGTAGACACAAGGCTCATCGATGTTCTGCTCAAAGTTATAAGACTTGATCTTAGTATCAAACCTTATGTTCCAAGATCTAGATGCTTGCTTAAGTCCATAAATTGACCTTTGCAACTTGCAAACTTTTTGCTCTTGACCTTGGGTAATGAACGCCTCTGGTTGTACCATATAGATACTCTCATCAAGATTGCCATTCAAGAATGCAGTTTTGACGCCATTTGCCAAATATCATAGTCATAATATGCGGCAATGGAAATAAGAATCTTGATGGATTTTAGCATGGCTACTGGTGAGAAAGTTTCTTCATAGTCAACTCCCTCCTTTTGGGTATAACCCTTTCCCACTAGCCTAGCCTTGAAAGTTTGTACTTTCTCATCTATTCCTCTTTTTCTCTTGTAAATCCACTTGCAACCTATGGATTTTACTCCATCAGGTTGGTCTACAAGTTCCCAGACTGAGTTAGAGTACATAGACTCCATCTCGAGGTTCATGGCTTTAAGTCATTCCTCTTTATCAGTATCTTCCATTGCACTACAATAGGTCAATGGATCATCTATACCATCACAAGAATTGACATCTATACCATCACATGATGCAATAACTTGCACCTCACCATTTCCTAGATAGCGTTCAGGTTGTCTCACAACCCTCTCATTACGTCTAGTTGGTATGGTATCTTGATAAACTTGCATCTGACTTTCAGATGTAGAATGTGTTATGTCTTTTTCAACATTTGACAATGGTGTACTGGTCGTACCAGCAAGTAACTCTTCAAGTAACACTTTACTTCGAGGTTTGAACTCTCTCATATAGTCCTCCTCAAGAAATGTAGCATTTTTCGACACAAATACTTTATTATCTTCTGCACTATAAAAAAATCCACCCCTAGTTTCCTTAGGATAGCCTATAAATAGGCACACCTGTGAACGTGGTTCTAACTTAGTAGTCTTGTTCTTTAGCACATGTGCTGGACACCCACATATGTAGAAATGTCACAAACTAGCTTTACGACCATTCCACAACTCTAAGGGAGTCTTCGGAATAGACTTAGAATGAACTGCATTCAGGATATACATTGCTGTTTGTAATGCAATTCCCCAGAAAGAACTAGGTAGAGGTCTATAACTCAACATTGATCTCATCATGTCTAGTAGGGTCCGATTACTCATTTCTACAACACCATTTTGTTGTGGTGTTTCAGGTGCTGTGAGCTGTGAAATAATTTCATGCTCAATTAAGAATTCCTCGAAATCTCTATCAAGGTATTGTCCTCTATGATCTGATTGTAGAATTTTGATGCTTTTACTTAACTGGTTCTCAACCTCAGCACGATACTCTTTGAACCTTTCAAATGTATCTGACTTGTGCTGCATTAGGTAAACATACCCAAATCTGGAATAATCATCAATGAAAGTGACGAAGTATTCATAACCACCTCGGGCTTTTTCATTCATCGGTCCGCAAACGTCTGAATGTATTAGCTCAAGTATTTCTTTGGCTCTTATCCCTTTTCCAGTAAAAGGTCTCTTAGTCATTTTGCTTTCTAGATAGGATTCGCAGACAGGTAAAGTATCGAGTCTTAACTGATTTAAAACTCTATTCTTAATTAGTCTATCTATCTGGTCAAGGCTAATGTGACAAAGTCTAAGGTGCTATAAATATGTATCATCATGAGAAATCTTTTACCATTTAGTTTTAGATTTTTCAATCTTAAACATTTCAGTATTAAGTAGTGATTTATGCATTAACGGCCTTAATACATATAGATTATTTTCGGAGTTTCTCGTGCATATATTTAATCCATTTCTACTAATAATAACTGACTTATTATTAAATGAAATCGAAAAACCACATTCAATAAGTTTTGTTACAGAAATCAAATTCCTGCAAAAACCATGAATAAATAGCATACCATTCAAACATAAATAACTCTTATTAAGATTCAAATTTGAAACTCCCACTACTTTTGCTGAAACAGCATGCCCTGTCCCAACTCTCATGGTAAAGCTACCTTCAGCAAGGTCCCTCGATGAGTCAAGAAGATGCAAAGAACAACAAACATGGTTAGTGGCACCAGAATCAACAATCCATATGGATTTATCATCCTCCACCAAAAGAGACTCAATGACAAGTAAATCGTATTTACCTATATTCTTATTCTCTTTAAGCTCAGCAAGGTATTTCAGAAAATTCTTTTTCCAATGCCCTTGTTGTTCACAATGGAAACATTTTCCTTTGGAACTGGTTCATTTAGAGCCTTTGTTGTTCTCATTTTTCATTGGTTTTGCCTTAGCCTTCCAATCGTCTTTCTTATTCTTCTTTGCAGATTTAGAAGATTCGGCAACATTTGCCTCAACATTGGACCTACGAGGACCCATTATGACGGAATCGTAATTGGTGAGCTCATTTAGCAGTTCAGTCAACGTAAAAGTCAACTTATTCATAGAACAGTTGCTTTTAAGCCGCAGGAAACTCTTCAGAAAGGTTTCCATGATCATTATCACATGGCTTTGCACATTGATACGTGCACCATGGGTTTCAGCCATATTAAGATGACACATCATCCTTAACACATGGTCTCGGACTGATGTGTCTTCCTTCATTCTAGCGGTCAATACAGAGATATTGCCTCATATTGTTGTCGGTCTGAAGGTTGCCCAAACATGTTCTGTAATGACTGCATAATCATTGATGTTGTTGCCATAAGCTCATATTCTGCAACAAGAACCTCAGACATGGATAGACCCGGCCGGCGGTTCGGTTCCGGTTCCACAAGTGTGGAACCAGAATCGAACCGGTTAATTCTGGTTCGGTTCCGGTTCCACACTGAAGTGGAACCGGAACCTTGAACCGAACCGGAACCGACCGGTTCGATTCCGGTTCAGTTCGAATCTTTTTTTAAAAAAAAAAATTTCGAAAAAAATTAAAATAAATGAGATTAATTTACTAAATAAATAAAATTATTACATTGAAGAGCTTGAGCTTAAATTTTTAAAAATTTAAGTTGCCTACGTATCCTCCAGGGGTGAGAGGAATCAAAGCTCACGTAGTTCCATTACAATTTTAAGATATTTCCCCTTTGAAAATTTATAATTTTATAATTATCAATCATCATTATCAGTTGATCCTTCAGCTCCGGTTTCGCTTGCACTTGTTGTTGCAGATGCATTATCGAACAAATCTTCAAAATCATCGGGGGCATCTTCTTGTTGTTTCAGATCAACTCGAGTCCAATCATCCACACAAGCTGTTGCTTCTAGAGTACTTGAATGTAATGAAGATCGTCTAGCTTCCAATATATTGCCTCCTAAGCTGAAGGCTTGCTCAACCGCAACGGTGGAAATAGGTGCTGCCAATATCTTTTTAGCAATAATTGATAAAACATGATATATATTTTGATGTCGGTTCCACCAGTCAAGGATTTTATAAACTTTCAGTAGGAAACTCGAAATTTATAGATAAATAATTATCTAATTCGGGGTTATTAGTTGTCGTATCCCTAGCTTTTTTATTTCGTTGCAATAACCAACGATCCCCTGCGCTAAGTCTTGTTTGAATTACCGGTTCGCTACTACTAGATTCACCTAATGTTCCTAAGTTATATCTTACAATATAATCATTAAATAACTCAATTAAATCATTTCTTAATTTCGTTATTATTCTTGTAATATCAATTTCATCTAATATTCCTAAATAACCATAGTAAGCTTGTAAAGCACCATTCAAACCTTCTAATTTAAATCTAGGATAAAAAACAGCAGCAATAAGATAAAGTAAATGATTGTCTCTAAAATAATTCAACTATTTTACCTTCATAACAGTAATGGCTTCTAACAAAATAATATCATTAGGATCGCTACTTTTAGCATGTTCATCGAGAGCACCAACAATATTCAAACTTTCAAGAAGAAATAAATGTGCTGTTGGATAATAAACACCACTAAAAGTTAAAGTAGCTTCATTAAAAACTTTTAAAATATCTAAAATATTTTCACAAATATCCCATTGACTAGGATAAAGTGTGACATTTTGAGAAAAAAAAACTACATAATGCATCTTTGTATTGAAATGCTTGACATAAAATAAAATAAGTTGAATTCCAACGTGTTGGAACATCTCTTGAAAATTTAATCGGTTTAATACCATTTATTTTACAAAACTTCGTCCATTCTCTCCTAACTTGAGAATATGACCAAATACAATTAAGTGCCATTTTAATAGGATCAAGGAAATGTGATAATAATTTTAGACCGTCTTGAACACATAAGTTAAGGACATGACATGTACAACGAATATGAAAAAATCGACCCCCTAAATTTGGTTGACATAAGGATTTTAAATCATTGATGGATGCAGTATTTGCAGATGCATTATCAAATCCAATTGTTAAAATTTTATCTACTAAACCATATTCATCAAAAATTACCTTCATCGTTCTATAAATATTTTGTGCAGTATATTGGTCATCAAAAACTCTAAATGCAATAAGTCATTTTTGTATGGTAAATGATGCATCAATCCAATGACAAGTCACACCCATGTATGAGTGTGTTTGCCAATGGTCACTCCAAATATCAGAACATATGGAAATACGACCTTTCATCTATTTAAATATTTCATTTAAAATAATTTTACCATCTTTATATAATTTAAAAATATGACGTTTTGTTGTGTTTCGAGTCATTCTACATGCAGAAGGATTTAAAGCATTATGCACGTAATTAGTAAAATGAAGTTTTTCACCAAAGCGTAAAGAAAGATGTGCCATACAAGTTAATTTCGCAAATTCTTCTCTATTTTTTGCATCAGAATATTTAAATAAATCTACAGCACTCGTACCTCTACTAGATGATGCGTACCTGGCCATTTGAGTTTGCGTCGTATCAATTCCAAGTTCAACCGGATGATGTCTTTCCAGGTGCTTGATCATATTGCTGTATCCACCAGAAAATTTATAGGTCACCCCACAATAGTTGCAAATCGCTATTGAACTGTCATCGTTTAATTTTTCTAAATGAAAATGAATTCTGAAAACATCCGAGGAATGAGCCTTAACTTCTCTTCTCCGTGATTGTGCACCGACACTAGGGCCGCTCTCTTGGGTTGGCATATTTGACATGAAGTTCTCAGATGAGCTTGCCATTTTTCGTTTAAGAAATAAGTAAGAAAAAAAAATGACTAATTGCGAATGATAATAACTAATTGAATTGAGATTGAGAATAAGAGAATTGTAGGAATTGAGAGAGTTGAGAATTTGGTGTGTTGAAATAATGAAAAATGAATCATATTTATAGAGTTTTGGAATTTTTTTGATACCAAAAATGCCCCTAAATATAACTGTTTTATTACCGTTATTAGGGATATATTAGGAATTTATAATTTTTTTTATGCCTTAAATTAGGCATTTTTGTTTTTAATTTTGAGGGCAGGGATTGGGGTTAGGGTTCCTATTGGAACCCTACGATTCCAACCGGAACCGTTTTGGTTCCGGTTGGAACCGTTGAACCGGTGGAACCGTCGGACCGGTTCTGTTGGACAGTTTTGGCCCATAGCATCACCATTTGTACAGATCATGGTTTTGTTGTACAAATTAACTATGTGACAAAAGAAATTGTTTTTTTATCATTTGTGATTAGATCACCAAGATATATAAATGATGAAAGGTCCATATGATTAGTTCCGGATTGAGATGATATGAGACAGTATCATTCCACAAAGGTTTAATCATTAAATATCCATAGTCGTAGTATTATCGAGACTGGACATCGATAATGCGGAATATACTAGTATTGAACTTGTGCGCGTTGTGGGAGCATAACGACATAGTTCTTATATATTTGGGTATAGGATACTCATGCAAGTGTAATAGGAGGTTGTGTTTACTGATGGTACGGAAACAGCTTCGCTCTGGATAGACCCCTCAGAATTCCATTGGTAGTATGACTATATGTCTATAGAAGTCCGAATCAGGGTAGGTGTATTTGGTCTTAACTTGAGACTTGCACCGCTAATACTTGCGACAATCAATATACTTTGGTTTTGGTCGTCCAGTGCTTTAATAGGTTCTGTGTACACCTCTTCTGGGTATATTGAGAATCGTAGTGTATTGGGTATGATGTCGAGATGGAAATATCACTCCAGTCATAGTGGAGATGATGATCACATAGGATACGGAACTGGTTCTCTTATGTATTGCAGTCATCAGGATAATATGACTAGGTCATGATTATCCGATTATAGAGACTAGCTACCAGAGATCCGATATGTGCTTCGTACGGGGCAGACACATTTCCAGCCCCAGGCCTTGCATGTGACATCCGATACTAGATCGAAATACACAATACTACGTATACTACTCCTAATATAGATCATATTCCAGTAAGAATATTTATGGAGAATTGGGTAGGCACGGTGCTTTGCTAGAAGCCAACCATGTCTTGTAAATCGGTAAAAATGTAGTACTAGGTACGTACGTGTTCGGATAGTCCGATGACCAGATTTACTGCCAACATATCCGGGGATCTCATGAGTCGCTTCCCGAAGATTCACCGATGACGTATGACTTGTACTTTATTAATCTGGGATTAATTAGATGAGAGAGAAAATTAATCTGGGATTAATTACAGAGATATTTTATCTGGGATAAAATATCAATTAAAGAGAGAAAACGATTAATTTGGAATTAATCTAGAAAATAATATATTCGATATATTATACGAAATTGGATTTCGACGCGGAATTAAAATTAGATTTTAATTCGGCAAATGAGTTACTTTAGAATTAATTCGTTAGCGACGTGAATATTGATTTTGCTATGCATAATTATTTAATTACGTCGCAACAGAAAATTCGTTAATTTAGAATTAGCGAACCCGAGCCCGGGAGTGTTTGCGGGCGCACTCGCATTGCGAATTTAACTGCGGCCCACAAGTCACATTAAGCGTCAAATCACTAGTCAATCGATTGATGTGATGTCAAGTCACTTTGAGTGATTTGACAACTTGTCATGAGTGATGTGAATAGTGACGGAGGTGGTTGTTGGCTTTAATGCCTTTTGACTTTTTGAAAGCAAAAAATTTGGAAAATGATTTTTGAAATTCATTTTGTGTATTAGATACACAATTCCAACAACCAACACTTAACACACTCTCTCCACTCTTCTCTCCTCTCTCACGCCCAAGGGGCTTTTCTTCTTCTATTTTTCTGCAAAATGCCGAGGATGGAGAAGGAACATTAGGAAGTTTTACGGCAAAATTTCCGAGAGTGCTAGCACACTTTAAGGGTCTTGCGAAGGTGATAGGGAAACCGACTTGTGAGCTTGGAATCACAACACAAATCTTGGAGCTTGGAGGACCAAGATGACCGAAAATTTTGGAGGCCAAAATCTGCCCACTGCCGAGAGCTTCTAGGAGGAGCCCAAAGAATTTTGTTCATCGCACAACCGATCAATGTAAGTATGATTCCGCCATATTTCATTGTAGTATTCACACATGTTTGATGCTTGATTTGATCATTGGGACCTAATAGAAACCCAACAATGGTATCTTGAGCCATTTTGAGCATGAAACTTGATTAGGGTAAAATTGGGTAAATTGAATTTGAGCATGTTTGAGTGAAATTAATTGTTTGAGCATGCTTGTAAATAAATGACTTGGATTTATTTGTGATCAATTTTGTGAAAATTGGATTGGATCATTTTTCCCCAAAAATCTAGGCTTGGCCGAGAGTCATATTGCCCTAATATCATGGTATTTTTTGTTTATTTGATCATTGGATGACTTGAAACAATTGGGTAATGTTGATTTATGATTCAATTGGATTGGATTTACAATTGGACATATAAACCCTAAAAATCGTGACATGTATGCATGGAAAATGATTGATTTTTTTATTCAAATGTGTTGGACATATGTTGATGATAATGAGCATAATTAATTGTACAAATTTGTGTTTTGGAAATGTTAATTTGGGTAATTAATTATGGCATACACTTTAGGTTAATTAAGTTATGAAATTTGGAATCTGGTAATTTAATTAATTGGGCTTATTTTGGAATTGGGCCTTAAAAGTTGAAATTGGGCTTAATGGGCTTGGTTGTACCAAGTTAGGTTTAGGCTAAATTGGTTGGATCCAATTGGGCCCAAAACCATATCCATAAAGTCCAATTATGACTTAATGGACCTTTAATAATAATTGGGCCTAATGGGCCTAAATTGGTTTCTTGGCAAATAAGAGTGATTCCTTAAATGGGCTTTGGTATTTGGGTTTGACCCATATTGACCAAAAGTCCATGCCTTAGAAATTAATTAAAAGCCCATTGGACTTTAAATTAAATTGACATTGGATGTTAATCGGGCTTTGAGACCCGTAACGATTAGATTTGAATCTAAGTCGTAAAGGTTCGTTAATAAAGTGTAAATATTTAATTTGGAATTAATTAAATGATTTAGTATTAAATACAAATTAAATTGGATTTAATGTTGTAGTTTAATATAATTCAAGAATTCGTACTTTTAGTACTTATTCGTAAAACGAGTTTGACTCGCGCAAAATCAAATCGTTGTTTGAACATTGGATGGTCATTAATATTCAGATTAATTAATTGGATTAGATTGATTGATAACATGCTTGTGTGAATACATGGTTGCGATGTATGAATAATGTATATCGGATGGATATCTTAGATGGGTGGGGCAATTTTGGAAATTGTTGTAATAAATTTAGAATTTATTAATTGGACCTGCGTGTCCAGCCTATTACCCCATTTCTCATTATATTTCTCTTCTCACCTATTCCCCTCAATGTAAATGAGGTTTCTTTAGAAGTGTTATGTAATCGGGTAGAAGTAATACTTGTGCTAGCGGGAGAGAGGAAATGGAGAGATTTGTTCTAGGAACAATGTGTTAAGTATCCATCCGCATATCATTATTATATTTATTACTTACGCGCCTTATTATGTGTTTAGAATGCATGTTTAAGGGTGTATGATGATGAGACCTTAACAAAGATAATTAATTGGTTGCCAATTACGTGAAAAAACCATCAACATCATATTAAGCGTTTTTCCTTCCATTGAGCGATTCTTACTCAAGATCCAAGACTGGCATTGGTTTGTTGGCCAAAGTCTAGACCTTTGTCCGTCGAGGATGTGTTTGAATCATGAAGGCTTTGTTCCATATTGGTGTCTTGTCCAAGTTGTGATTTGTTGGCCAAAGTCAAGATCACTTCTTGTCCATCGACATTGATTACGAAGCTTTCCAAGGTCAATGGGTTCCGCTTAACTGGGATCACTAAGTTTGTTGTGCCAAAGCCAAGGCTTAGTTGATTCAGAGGAAAAAGGTTAGGCAATATATTGGATATATTGGCATATATAGGATATATGTTTCGGACTTGGATGTCCACCTACTGGATCTAGGAATTGGATGGGATCCAATTGATCTTAGAGATCTACCTAGTTAATTATCATACAATTTGTTGGCCAAAGTCAAGATTGTGTGTTATTTAAGGGGATCCTAGCCCACTAGGAAACAGGGTTCCCGAGTACTCAACAGAGGGTTAGAGGCTCGCCGAAAAATAGTGGGAGGCAAGTATTAAATTTGCAATATTCGTTTAGTTACTTACCATACGCGCTCATTTCAAATTTTCGTCAATACGTAATTATTTATTAGTTGGACTAATATTTAATTGTTGTTTTAATTAACAGTTGGACTGTATTCAAACTATTTCAATTAATAGTTGATTTTATAATTGGATTATATTAATCAATATATTGAATTTAATCAATTAAATTATAGTTGATTATATAGTTAGACTATAGTAATCATTATAATAAATAGTACCTAAAATCGTTGATTGAATAGTTGGACTATTAGAATCAAGATAATTGAAAGATTAGTGTTTAAAACATAATCCTGGGTGAAAATGTATTTAAACGAATTTAATTTTCAAATTGGGAATATAACTTCAGGATAGTCCTGGAAACTAAGAAGTTACTTTATTTGATAAAATAACATCTTAAGCCTAAGCCTGGAGTTGAGCAAATAGTAGAACATGATCTTTGGAAGATTCATGTGACGATAACTTTAGTGCTTAATCCATTAAGCTTGCCAAATAGACTCCTTAATTTCTTAGTCAGAACTAAGGATTAGATTCTTATAGTATGATATTGAAATTGAAGGATCTTCATAGATATATCCTTAGATCTTAGAAGTACTAAGTTGCAATAGAAAACTCTTGGAGAGTTAATGGCTATGCTCAAGGAGACAAAGCCAAAGTTTGCAACAAGGCAAGAAGCGCAAGACGTATCTTACTTCGACATTCTAGAAGGCCAAGGCTTGGCCAAAGGCTTCTGGAGTGTGGAAAAAAGGGGCAAAGGCAAAATCATTATAATCTTCTGGGAAGACAAAGGACATATCCCAAATGTCTGCCTAAACTGTGGCAAACGGGGTCACGGAAGTGTGACTGCCGTATGGACAAGGCAGACATGAAGGAATTGAAGACGGGCAAGGCTCCGAATTCAAATATGTTTGTCATAGACATGTTCACTACTAGTATTAAAATTGGATTTTAGATACTAAATGTGATACATAAATATGTGCTGATGTGCAGAATCTGCTGAGAGCAGGATACTGACTTCAGTTGATATTATCTACGAATCGGAAACGGGATGAGAGTCGCTGTTTTGACCGTAGAAACCTAATTTTAGGAACTACCCTTCGGGTGTGTACTTAAATTAGGAAACTGTTATAATGTAACTAGTTTGACTAGAAACATTATCTCTACATCAGAGTATAATCCGTTGCGGATATACCTTTATATTCTAGAACACTAAAGTGTTTTATTTTATAAAGATGATATTGAGATAAACACATTAGATGTGAATAACAGTATTTATATTTTGAATATAAATAAATCTCAAACATATTACATGACAAACAAATAGCTCAAACTGAGTAAATCAGTTGAAACTTAATTGTGGCATTGTTGTCTGGGACACAATTAAACAAGACTCGTTTATCCACACTTTTGAAGAGTGGATACTAGGACGGATTTGATTCTATTCAAATAATGTCTACGAATCTAGTTTGTTGGGTAAAGTGCCTAAAGTGCCTTTTGCTTGGTAAAAGTGAAAATTCCATCGATCTGTTAGCCTCGTTCATAGTGTCGTAAGTGGGCCATATCTAGCTAGGCTAGAAGTGGATATGAATGTTTCATGACCTTTACGGATGTGGCATCGCGTTATGGTTATGTGTTTCTTTTGAAACACGAATCGGAAACTTTTAGAGTTTCGACACGAAGTAGACAAACAAATCGGCTAAAGTATTAAACCGTCATGGTTAGACCATGATGAAAAATACTTAAACAATAAGTTTCTTAGATACTTGAAAGAGTATAGTATTATTTCAATGAGGACTCCTCCCGGAACACGTCAGTTTGACGGTGTGTCCGAACAGAGAGACCGAATTTTATTGGACATGATAAGGTTAATCATGAGTCGCTCTGAGCTACCATTTCCTTCAAAAGATAAGCTTTAAAAAAGTGCAGAACTTATTTTGAATAAGGTTCCATAATAATCTGTTAGACATATTTCATATTAGATATGAACAGGAAAGAAACTGGGTTTTCTCATTCCTGAATATTTGGGTATGCTAGGCATATGTTTGGATGATACCAAACTAGAACCCAAATTGGATAAGTGCATAAGTTGTGGGTTATCCTAGGGAAACCTAAGTATAGTACTTATACAACTCACTAGAGAACAATGTAATTGTTGCTCACCATGCGGTTTTCCTAAGAGGAATACCTATATGCAGTGGTAAGTGGGAGGAAAGTAAAACTCGATGAAAATCAGAGTAATACAATTCCAGGCACCGAGTCCTAATGGAACATATATAGTTCATCAAGGATGAAACTATACCAATAATCTTCGAATACACAAGAACCACGTAAGTTGGAGAGAGTCAGAAAATAACCTGGGGTATGGGTTTCTGATCTCACCTTATAAAGATGTCAATCTTATTGAGGAATACGAACTGACTACGTATGAGGAAGTGATACAAGGTATCGACTCCCTATTATGGCGAAGTGCCATGATAACCAAAATGGATTCCATGTGTACCAATATGTTTGGATACCGGTTGATGTACCGGAAGGCATTGTGCCTATTGGTACTATATAAGTCTTCAAGGAAGACATACATGGAAGGCAACATACCAACGTACTAAGCTAGGCTTGTAGCGAAAATGTATCGTTATCAACATTGTGTCGATTACGATGAAATATTTTACCTGTTGCCATGGATAAATCCATTTGAATAATGCTTGTTGATGCTGCATGTTTCATTTATGAAATATGGCAGCTGAACGTCAAAATCGCTTTCCTTAACGGAAACCTTTTGGAGGATATTTACAACATCCTGACGGTTTTATCGTACCATAACTAGCAAACAAGGTTTGCAGGTTATACGATCCATGTATGGATTGAAGCAATCATAGCGTTCTTGGAATTATCGTTTTGATGTAATCATAATGGTGTATGATTTGATTCAAAACGAAAATGATTCTTGTGTATATGTGGAGGTTAGTGGGAGCGCACCGACAGTGAATGTCCTGAATAATGATGATATGCCATTTCTTGGAAATGATATTCCCATAATACAATCGGTGAATGCTTGGCTTTCAAGAAAAATTCTCTGTAGAATTCTTGGGAGAAACAACCTTTATTCTAGGAATAAAGATCTACTAGGATAGATCTAAAGGTTGTTGGTACTCTCCGAGAACTCGTACATTGAAAAATGTACGCGACCTGGTGTCTCATACGCTTTGAGCATATGGAGTCACAATCGGGCCAATCCTAGTGATAGTCACTGGATTGATGTTAAGAACATCCTTTAGTATCTTAGAGAAACTAAAGATGCTGTCTTATACTATGGAGAAGGAGAACTTGAAGTGACTGGGTTCACTGTTGCAAGTTTCCTAACCGATAAAATGATTATAAGTCGTAACAACGGTACTATAAAGTTTGAATAACGAAACAGTGAGCTGGAAATCTTCCAAGCAAGACACTGTTAACGAATAAACAACAAGAGTGGATTATTGTTGCAGCTGAGGCAGCAATAGAAGCCTTCTGGATTGATAATAATCCTAATCAGATTAGGAACAGTTATGTTAGCAGCTGAGCTAGGCTACAGCACGGGCTAAAGAATTAATGGTCTCATCAACGATCCAGATAAATACTTCGACTATTCATCTGATTCGTTCGAATCATACATCGTGGCGATGTGATGATCGAATAAATAGCATCAGATAATAATCGTGCAAATCCACTGATGAAAACCTTTCCTCAGCAGAAATTTGAGCGAACCGTACATAGTTCGGGTGTTGGACACTTGAGTGATTGGCTATAGGCCAAGTGGGAGATTTTTGGACAGTTATGGCCCATAGCATCACCATTTGTACAAATCATGGTGTTGTTGTACAAATTAACTATGTGACAAAGGAAATTGCTCTTTTATCATTTGTGATTAGATCACCAAGATATATAAATGATGAAAGGTCCATATGATTAGTTCTGTATTGAGATGATATGAGACAGTATCAATCCACAAAGATTTAATCATTAAATATCCCTAGTCGTAGTATTATCGAGACTGGACATCGATAATGCGAAATAGACTAGTATTGCACTTGTGCGCGTTGTGGGAGCATAACGACATAGTTCTCATATATTTGGGTATTGGATACTCATGCAAGTGTAATAGGAGGTTGTGTTTACCGATGGTACGGAAACAGCTTCGCTCTGGATAGACCCATCGAAATTCCATTGGTAGTATGACTATGTGTCTATGGAAGTCTGAATTAGGGTAAGTGTATTTGGTCTTAACCTGAGACTTGCCCCGCTAAACTTGCGACAATCAATATACTTTGGTTTTGTTCGTCCAGGGCTTTAACTGGTTCTGTGTACGCTTCTTCTGGGTATATTGAGAATCGTAGTGTATTGGGTGTGATATCGAGATGGAAATATCACTCCAGTCATAGTGGAGATGATGATCACGTAGGATACGGAACTGGTTCTCTTATGTACTGCAGTCATCGGGATAATATGACTAGGTCATGATTATCCGATTATAGAGACTAGTTACCAGAGATCCGATATGTGCTTCGTACGGGGCAGACACATTTCCAGCCCCAGGCCTTGCAAGTGACATCTGATACTGGATCGAAATATGCAATACTACGTATACTACGTATACTACGCCTGATATAGATCACATATTCCAGTAAGAATATTTATGGAGAATTGGGTAGGCACGGTGCTTTGCTAGAAGCCAACCATGTCTTGTAAATCGGTAAAAACGTAGTACTAGGTACGTACGTGTTCGGATAGTCCGACGACCGGATTTACTGCCAAGATATCCGGGGATCTCATGGGTCGCTTCCTGAAGATTCACCGATGACGTATGACTTGTACTTTATTAATCTGGGATTAATTAGATGAGAGAGAAAATTAATCTGGGATTAATTACGAAGATATTTTATCTGGGATAAAAAATCAATTAAAGAGAGAAAACGATTAATTTGGAATTAATCGAGAAAATAATATATTTGATATGTTATACGAAATTGGATTTCTACGCGGAATTAAAATTAGATTTTAATTCGGGCAAATGAGTTAATTTAGAATTAATTCGTTAGCGACGTGAATAGTGATTTTGCTAGGCATAATTATTTAATTACGTCGCAACGGAAAATTCGTTAATTTGGAATTAGCGAACCCGAGCTCGAGAGTGTTTGCGGGCGCACTCGCATTGCGAATTTAACTGCGGCCCACAAGTCACATCAAGCGTCAAATCACTAGTCAATCAATTGATGTGATGTCAAGTCACTTTGAGTGATTTGACAACTTGTCATGAGTGATGTGAATACTGATGGAGGTGGTTGTTGGCTTTAATGTCTTTTGACTTTTTGAAAGCAAAAAATTTCGAAAATGATTTTTGAAATTCATTTTCTGTATTAGATACACAATTCCAACATCCAACACTTAACACACTCTCTCCACTCTTCTCTCATCTCTCACACCCAAGGGGCTTTTCTTCTTCTATTTTTCTGCAAAATGCCGAGAATGGAGAAGGAACATTAGGAAGTTTTGCGGCAAAATTTCCGGAGTGCTAGCACTCTTTAAGGGTCTTGCGAAGGTGATAGGGAAACGACCGAAAATTTTGGAGGCCAAAATCTGCTGACTGTCGAGAGCTTCTAGGAGGAGCACAAGGAATTTTGTTCGTCGCATCGCACAACCGATCAATGTGAGTATGATTCCGCCATATTTCATTGTAGTATTCACACATGTTTGATGCTTGATTTGATCCTTGGGACCTAATAGAAACCCAACAGGTTCGAGTTGGGGTCGAACCCCAACCGAACAAGTCGGCCACGGTTCCAGTTTTGGAAATGGAACCGGAACCTTCCGGTTCCAACCGGTTCGGAACCGGAACCGTGGCCGGGTCTAGACATGGATGCTATCAAATAGCTATGGGCTTTCTCATCAGCTCTAATCCAATTATTATAGGTATTACGTGCAGCTCTACCAGCATTTGGTGTTGGCTCAAGAGGACATTCCTCCATTAGGACAAATTTAAAGTCTTCGCAAACCAAAATAGCATTCATGTCACTTTTCCATTTAACATAGTTTTCCCCGGTTAATTTTTTTTATTGTTTTAGAATTGAGATAATTGCAGATGCCATGGCTGAAAATAATAAACGCGCATTCAATATTCATTCGTCGCATATTAAAATTGTCAAACATTTAGGCATAAAATTAAACATGATGCATAATCAATGTATAATGAATTAGAAACATAAGAAAATTACTATGCCACGGTTATCTATCATTCCAAAAATAAGTGCCGCCGTATGGTAGGTCAAGTATTCGCATGATAGACTGAGACATTCTCAATTGATTAATATATCTGAAATAACTCTTAGTCCTATATTAATTAACTACCATTATTTTGATCAAGGAAGCTTTGATTAACAACTTAATCATTCCTTTGTGAGTGTGACCCGTTATTTCAGAACCCTTGGAATTAACTAGTGAAGTGCCTCCGTAGGGTAGGTCAAATCACCAGATACATCTAGAGTCCCTATCTTTCGGAATCCAAACCTGATATTGACCCAAAAAGGACACCATCAATAGGGGGACGAAAGCAAAGCCGTCTCGAGGCGCCTATTGAATCTCACATTTTTGGATAACAATAGAGATCGTGTGATATATTGTGGTATACCCCTCCCCCACTCACTATTTTGAAGTGTAAGGTTTCTATCTCACTAGTATCTTATGAATCTTAGATTATGTTCAGCTAAAGTCATAACCTTATTAATACTAGTTGATGATTTAATGATCTAACCAATTTTAACTCTTAAAATTCTATTCACTAATCCCGATTAGTCTATACTAACCAATTAATCTAATTAAACTAATTTAATCAAGTTGCTTTAGTGATTTAATCAATTTAAATATTAAATTATTAATCCACTAATGGGTTTTAAACTTTAGAATTCAACAAACTGACCAAATGTCATTAAACCATTTAATCAATAAAAACACATTATTTATTCCAAAGGTACGTGGTATTATATCCCAAGTGTAGACCATATTACCGTCCATTCAGAATTGGCTATGGAATTTACGTCTGGTTTTCCATCCGATATACCAAAGAAAATAATGTACTCATAAGGTCTGTCTGTTTCTAAAACTTGAATTCGTAATTTTTAAACCTTTAAACCAATTAATCTTATTAATCCGTTTGCATGCATCTCATATTCTTATTTAACTTTTAAATTACATAAAATCATATTTTATGACTAGAATATCATGCATATCTACATGTGTATGGCATGTGAAAATGCAAGAGTAAGTACCCTAGGCTATATGACATGTTAATAAACTATTTAAAACATATATATATATATATATATATATATATACCCAGGCATGGGCGTCGCGACGCCCAAAAAATAGAAACTGGAAAAATACCAGCTCTACGTCGCATCGCGACGCGAGGGGACATACGTCGTGACGCGCCCGAGGCAGAAGCAAACCAGTAGCTACTGGAATATCTCACGTCGCGAAGCACGAAGGTGTGCGTCGCGCCGCGCCTCTATTTACAAGGGCTGAATTTCAAAAATTCATCACATTTCAAATTGCATTGATCAGACTCTTATTTTTCTATACTAATCTAATTAGTACAATAAATCCAAGGCATCTCTTGGTCTTCAAATCTTGTTTCATGGAGTGTTGTTGAGTTCTACGCGGAATTTCTCAGTCAAAAGTCTTTCGCGGCATCGGCTCCTCCAAGTTACAAATAGGGTTACATAAAGGACTTTTTATAAAGGAAATAAACTTACAACACTTGAAAGAATATGACCTTATGGTATTATATTTCCAATGCTAAAAATAAGAGCCGGAAAAATTAACGATCAACGCAATACATTCATCACATGAATCAAAAGTAAACATTCATCACATGAACATTAAAACCAATCACCTCATGAATCTAATTGCGCCTACTCATCACAACATGTATTTTAATAATCTATATCTCATATAAATTATTAAAACTAAAATGAGAAGGGTTAAGAAAACTTTTCAACCTTAAGCTCTCGATGCCAATTGTAGGAAATGATTTTCCTTAGCGTAGCAGAAGTTTCTTGTGTGGTCACCGGCTCCGGTATGGATCTTTAAAATTTTCTTTGCCTTCTTTCTTTGTTGTAGTAGCCGAAATCAATCCTTTGATGTCCAACGCTTGGATCAACCACTCGATCTTCCGAACTATGACTCGAAACCAAAAAACCGAAGTGTGGGCATCACTCACAAAGATTAAACTCTAAACAATTTAGAGAATAAAGATGTCACAATGGTGTTTGGCTTTTGGAATTTCAAACACTCTCACAACACTTGTGAATTCTTGAACTCTCTCCATTTTCTATCTTTTGCACTTGTGTGAATGAATGCAATGTTAACCTTAGAAAAAGTGAGAGAAATGATAGAGATTATATTCTCTTACACAAGCCAACAAACCTTGTCATTAAGCATTTAATGCTTTCTTGCAATGGCCAAAACAAAAATGTGAATGTCATACCAAAACATAAGAAATGATAAGCTAAAGACAAAGACTTCGTCATTAAGCATCTAATGCTTTCTTTCAATGGCAAACACATAAATATGGAGGCCATACCAAAGCATAAAAATGGATTAGCTAATGACAAAACTATTAGGTGTATACATGCCACATAATAGACATAATAAGTTAGAGAGCATGGCAAGCCATATGGCTTTGTCTCCAAGGTAAATAAAAATCACTATCTTAATAATGATTAAATTACCATCAATTATGTTGTAGTAATTATCTCATAATTATTACTAACTTGATTATCTCATAATAAAGATTTGATTATCTCATAATCAAAGAATTCTAGAAAACATTAAGTTAAACTAATTTAACATAGTTTTCATTTGTGACAATAAATATTATTAATCTCATTAATAATATATAAATATAATGTGAGCATATTATTAGACAATCTAATTATATTAGGTTTGCTATAGTTAATCGAGCTAGCACGGGGACCAAATGGACCTACGGTTTCGAGCTCCAATAATTCCGAAATATTAATTAAACTCTTTAATCAAATATCACGAATTATTAACTCCACGTTATTCCACTAAAAAATCGAAGTTGAACTCCCGTTACCGTAGATGGATAAAATAAACCGAACAACTTCGGTGTCTATCGATATAGTCATTACATATAGATATAGCCCTTCAAGAATATCTCATAAATAGAGCCGGGTCAAAAGTCCGTTACACTCCTCTAAATATTTTGTCTCTTAAACACCATTGATTCTATAATGAACAATTAATTCATAACAATTATGAATATAAAACTTTCTATTCGTAATAGAAAAGTTGAGCGCTCAAATTGTTCAAGTCTCGAATCAACTCTTAAAAGACATATTCTTCTATTTCTCGTAAGAATGAGTGAATTCCATATCTATGTAAAATGTTCCCAGCTACACACCAAACCATATCCCCAAAATACGCAGTTATTAGACAGAAATGCAACACTAACCTCACCATAGTAAATCAAAAGAAATAGCCTGTCATGCAAGAGTTCATAGTACACTTAGGATTAAGATCGAATCCATATATGACCATCTATTAGATAAAAATGAATTTCTTCGGTTAACGGATATTAAAGAAATCCATATTTATCTGAGTCCAATCCTATATGATCTCATCATACAAGGTGTCTCCATTCCCATGTCACTACATGAACGATCCTGGATCAAGGTCGTCATTCAAGTATAGAATGGACCGCAACTATAGATAAACCACAAACAAAGTACCATCTTTGTTTGCTCTCTATGGACTATTTAGATTACTAACTCCAAAATTAAATCCTTTGTGCATCAAACATACACTAAGTCTGAAGGTACAAGAGTAATCAAGGTAAACAAGACAATTGGACAATATGCGATATAAATCAAATAACTTTGATAAAATAAATAATGCATTTATTATTATTACAATAATCAATTCCGTTTACAATACATGAAGCTCTAGGACATAAATCCCAACAATAATTGCACTAGTACCTGCCAAATGATAATTATTATATGAACGGTAAAATAGATCGTGAAAGTAAAAAAGGTTTATATATTGTCGGTGAAAATAAAGGAAAACAAAACAGTAAAGCAAATTAAAGCAATTATTTAAGGCAACAGAATTATGTACGCAAAACGCTACTCGTTTGATATATATATATAATATATATATATATATATATCCATTATAATGCGTCTCAAGAATCCACTCCTTACTCATGCCATCACTAATAAATTAAATCTCATCTTTGCGATTGTCAAACACCATTCCTTCTGTCTTGCTTTACCTTAAATGTTATGTCTATGCTTTTTCCTATAAGAAATAACACACAAAATTAAAAATACTACAACATATGTACATAAAATAAAAATAAAAATTTACATGGGTTGCCTCCCTGCTAGTGCTAAATTTATCGTCTTCAGCCAGACGTGTTTAAAGGTTGTCGTTCAAGGAGGCTTTAGTGTGGTTTTGGACGTCCTGGAAACGAAAATTCCATGTGCGTTACTTTTCCAACGTCTTTTCCAAAAATGAGGTGGCCCAAAAGATTTTATCTGATGCAGTGCTCGCGCCACATTTTTACACCTTGTAGCTCTGTTCGATTCTGAAAAGAAATAAAGAAAATCAGAAGGTCTCATATGGTGCTTGACTTTGAATGGTTGTGCAATTCTGTCAAGCTTCTAGGCGGTGTCTTTGATATGTACTCCCCACTGCTGTGATGTCTAAACTGGTGTCATGAGATTTTTGTTATGCTTCCATATTTGCTTTTGTCCTGCATCTTGTTCCACCATTTCTACATAGATGTATTTTAGAATTTCTGCATTCATCTCTTCATCTGACATCTATGTAATGCATGCTCTATAAGTGTCAACCTGAGGATGTAAAGATATGTTTCTCTATATGCATTCATCTCTGTGGTTGGTATGAACGGTTCGGGTAACTATTCTGCTTGTTTCTCCTAACGGATGCAATCAGCGACTGGAGAATTATCTAGATCAAATTGAAATTTTTCTTATTTGGGTTCCTGAACTGATACCTCTGACTCTTGATACTGCTCAGCCTCTTCCCCTGTTAAAGTGTCATCATAAAATATTTGGTACTCGAAGGCTTCATCAGTGTCATCTAAAAATACTTCGTAAGGTATGTAGTGTTGGACAATTATGACCCATAGCGTCACTATTTGTACAGATCACGGTGTTGTTGTACAAATTAACTATGTGACAAATGAGATTGCATTCTTATCATTTGTATTCTCTTCTCACCTATTCCCCTCAATGTAAATGAGGTTTCTTTAGAAGTGTAGTGTAACGGGTAGAAGAAATATTTGTGCTAGCGGGAGAGAGAAATGGAGAGATTTGATCTAGGATCAATTGTGTAAAGTATCCATCCGCATATCATTATTATTTTACATAAGCGCTTTATTATGTGTTTAGAATGCATGTTTAATGGTGTATGATGATGAGACCTTAACAAAGATAATAAATTGGTTGCCAATTTGCACGCGAAAAACCCTCGCTAAATATTAAGCGTCTTTCATTCCTTTGAGTGATTCTCACTCAAGCTCTAAGACGGCATTGGTTTGTTGGCCAAAGTCAAGGCCTTTGTCTGTCGAGGATGTTTTTGAATCACGAAGGCTTTGTTCCATATCAGTGTCTTGTCCAAGTTGTGGTTTGTTGGCCAAAGTCAAGACCACTTCTTGTCCATCGACATTGATTTCGAAGCTTTCCATGGTCAATGGGTCGCGCTTGACTGGGATCACTAAGTTTGTTGTGCCAAAGCCAAGGCTTAGTTGATTCAGAGGAAAAAGGATAGGTAATACATTGGATGTATTGGCATATATAAGATATATGTTTCTGACTTGGACGTCCCCCTACCGGATCTAGGATTGGATTGGATCCAATTGATCTTAGGGATCTACATAGTTAATTATCATACAATTTGTTGGCCAAAGTTAAGATTGTGTGATATTTAACGGGATCCTAGCCCACTAGGAAACACACGGTTTCCCGAGTACTCGACAGAGGGTTAGAGGCTCGCCGAAAAATAGTGGGAGGCAAGAATTGAATTCAAAATATTCGTTCAATTACTCGCCATACGCGCTCATACAAATATCAATTCGTCAAATCGATTAAATGTTAGTTGGACTAATATTTAAATTGTTGTTTTAATATATAGTTGGACTATATTCGAACAATTAAATTTAGTTGATTAAAATAGTTGGACTATAATAATCATTATAATAAATAGTACCTAAATCATTGATTAAATGGTTGGACTATTAAAGTCAAGATAAAATTGAAAGATTGACGTTTAATTCATAATCCTATGGAAAATGTAATTAAATGCTTTAATTTTCAAAATTGGGAATAATTTTCAGGATGGTCCTGGAAAATAATAAGTTATTTTATTTGATAAAATAATAAATTAAGCCTAATGCCCGGAGTTAAGCAAACAGTAGAGCATAATCTTTGGAAGATTATGTGATGATAACTTTAGTGCTTAATCCATTATACTTACCGCAGCTAGACTCCTTAATTTCTGAATCAGAACTAAGGATTAGATCCTTAAAGTATGATAAAGAAATTGAAGGATCTTCAAATATCTATTTTAGATTTTAGAAGTACTAAATTACAATAATAACTCTTGGAGGGTTAATGACTATTCTCAAGGAGATAAAGTCAAACTTTGCAATTAGGCAAGTGCGCTAGGCGCACCTTACTACTTCGATATTCTAGAAGGCCAAGGCTTGGCCAAAGGCTTCTGGAGTGTTGAAATCGGCAAAGGCAAAATCATTATAATCTTCTGGGAAGATAAATGACATATCCCAAAATGTCTGCACAAATGTGGCAAACGGGATCGCGGAAGCGTGATTGCCTTTGGACAACAGACATGAAGGAATTGAAGAACGAGTAAGGCTCTGACTTCAAATATGTTTTTCATAAATGTATTCACTACTAGTAATAAAATTGGATTTTAGATACTTAGTGTGATATAAATATATATATATATATATATATATTATATTATATATATTGATTTTCAGAATCTGCTATGAGCATGATACTGACCTCAATTGAGATTAATCTGCAGATTGGAAACGGACGAAAGTCACTGTTTTAACCGTAGATACCTAAGTTTAGGAACTACCTTCGGGTGTGTACTTAAATTAGGAAACTGTTATAATGTAACTATTTGACTAGATATTTATCTCTATATCAGTGTTTAACCCGCTGCGGGTGAACCTTTATATTCTAGAACACTAAAGTGTTTTATTATATAAAGATGATATTGAGATAATTACATTAGATGTAAATAATAGAATTTATATTTTGAATATAAATAAAATCTCGAACATATAAAATGACAAACAAATAGGTCAAACTGATTTGATCAGTTGAAACTTAAATGTGGCATTGTAGTCTGGGACACAATTAAACAAGAATCGTATATCCGCACTTTTAAAGAGTGGGTACTACTCGGACTAATTTGATTCTATTCAAATAAAGTCTACGAATCTAGTTTATTGGGCAAAGTGCTGAAAACACTATTTACTTGGTAAAAGTGTAAATGCCACCGACCTGTTAGCCCTAGTTCATAGTGAAGCAAGTGGGCCCATGTCTAGCTAGGCTAGAGGTGGATATGAATATTTAGTGACCTTTACGGATGTGGCATCGCGTTATGGTTATGTGTTTCTTTTGAAGAACACAAATCAGAAACTTTTACAGTTTCGATACAAAATAGACAAACAGATCAGCTACAGTATTATACCATCACGGTAAGACCGTAATGAAAAATACTTAAGCAATAAGTTTCTAAAATACTTGAAAGATTATAGTATTCTTTCAATGAGGACTCCTCCCGGAACACGTCAGTTTGACGGTGTGTCCGAACGGATAAACCGAATTTTGTTGGACATGATAAGGTTAATCATGAGTCGCTCTGAGCTACCATTTCCTTCAACGGATAAGCATAAACAGTGCAGAACTTATTTTGAATAGGGTTCCATAATAATATGTTTGACAGATTTCATATTAGATATGAACAGGAAAGAAACTGGGTTTCTCACTCCTGATAATTTGGATATGCTAGGCATATGTTTGGATGATACCAAACTGAAACCCAAATTGGATAAGTGCCAATTGTAGGTTATCCTAGGGATACCATAAGTATTGTACTTATACATCTCACCTGAGAACAATTAGATTGTTGCTCACCATGAGGTTTTCCTAAGAGGAATACCTATATGCAGTGGTAAGTTGGAGGATAGTAAAACTCGATGAAAATCGGAGTAATACTATTCCAGGCACTGATTCCTAATGGAACACAAATAGTTCATCAATGATGTAACTATACCATAATCTTCGAATATACACAAGAATCGCGTAATCGAAGAGAGTCAGAAAACAAACCTGGGGTATGGGTTTCTGATCTCACCTCGTAAAGATGTAAATCTTTTGAGGTATACCAACTGACTACGGATAAGGAAGTGATACAAGGTATCGACTCCCTTTTATGGCAAAGTGCCATGAGTCCGAAATGGATTCCATGTAAATCAACAAGTTTGGATACTAGTTGTTGTACCGCAAGGCATTGTGTCTACTGGTACTGTATAAGTCTTCAAGGAAGACATACATGGATGGCAACATACCAACGTATAAAGCTAGGCTTTTAGCGGAAAGGTATCTTTATCAACATTATGTTGATTTCGATTCAACCTTTTAACTGTTGCCACGGTAAATCCATTTGGATAATGCTTGCTAAAGCTGCATGTTTCATGTATGAAATATGACAGCATTATGGGAAAATCGCTTTCCTGAAAGGGAAACCTTTAGGAGGATGTTTACAACATCCTGACGGTTTTGTCATACCAAAACTAGCAAACAAGGTTTGCAGGTTATTCGATCCATGTTTGGATTGAAGCAAGCATAGGTTATTGGAATTGTCGTTTTGATGTAATCATAATGGTTTATGATTTAATTCAAAACGAAATGATTCTTGTGTATATAAGAGGGTTAGTGGGAGCGCACTGACAGTTGCTGTCCTATAAATTATGATAATACATCATTTCTTGGAAATGATATTCCCATAAACAATCAGCGAAAGCTTGGCTTTCGAGGAACTCTCCGAGAAATCGTACATTGAAAAATGTACGTGACCTGGTGTCTCATACGCTTTGAGCATATGAAGTCACAAACAGGCCAATCCAAGTGATGGTCACTGGATTGAAGTTAAGAACATACTTAGTATCTTAAAGAACTAAGGATGTTGTCTTAATCTCTAGAGAAGGATAACTTGAAGTGACTGGGATCACTGTTGCAAGTTTCCTAACCGATAAAGATGACTGAAAGTCGTAAACGGTACTATACAGTTTGAATAACGATACAGTGAGCTGAAGATCTTCCAAGCAAGATACTGTTACCGAATAAACAACAAACGCGGGTTATTGCTACAGCTGAAGCAACAATAGAAGCCTTCTGAGGTCGATAAATATCTAATTAGATTAGATATAGTTCTTTTAGCAGCTGAGCTAGGCTACATCACATGCTAAACAATTAATGGTCTCATCAACGATCCAGATACATACTTCGATATTTATCTGATTCGTTCGGATCATACATCGTGGCGATGTGATGATCGTATAAATCGCATCAGACGATAATCATGCAAATCCGCTGACGAAAGTCTTTCATCAGCAATTTGAGCCAATAGTACATAGTTCGGGTGTCAAGCACTCGAGTGACTGGCTATAGGCCAAATGGAGATTGTTGGACAATTATGACCCATAGCGTCATTATTTGTACAGATCACGGTGTTGTTGTACAAATTAACTATGTGACAAATGAGATTGCCCCTTTATCATTTGTGATTAGATCACCTAGTTATATAAATGATAGGAGGTCCCTATGATTTGTTTCTGGATTGAGAATGATATGAGACAGTATCAGTCCACGAAGGATAAATCATTAAATATCCCTAGTCAGAGCATTATCGAGATTGGACATCGATGAATGCGTAAAAGACTAGTATTACACTTGTGCGCGTTGTGAGGGCACAACGGCATAGTTCTCATATATTTGGGTATAGGATAGTCATTCAAGTGTAATAGAAGGTTGTGTTTCACCGATGGTACAGGAAACAGCTTCGCTCTGGATAAAACCCCCTCGGAATTCTTTTGGTAGTATGACTACGTGTCTATGGAAGTCCGAAATCAGGGTAGGTGTATTTGGTCTTAACCTGAGACTTGCACCGCTATTGCATACGACAATCAATATACTTTGTTTGAGGTCGTCCAAGGCTTTAACCGGTTCCTGTGTACGCCAATTATGGGTATATCGAAAATCGTAGTGTGTTGGGTGTGATGTCAAGACGGAAGTGTCACTCCAGTCATATGGAGTTGATGATCGCGCAGGGATACAAAACTGGTTCTCTATAAAGGTTGCAACCGTCAGGATAATATGACTTGGTCATGATTATCCGATTATAAAGAGACTAGTTGCTCGTTATCCGAAATATGCATCGTATGAGGCAGACACTGTACCAGCCCCAGGCCTTGCATGTGATCATCTGATACTGGACAGAAATACGCAATACTACGGTATACTACGCTTGATATAGATCCTTATTCCTGTAAGGATATTTCCGGAGAATTGGGTAGGCATGACGCTTTGCTAGAGGCCAACCTTGTCTTGTAAATCGGTAAAATATAGTACTTGGTACTTACGTGTTCGAATAGTCCGACGACCGTATTTACTGCCAACATATCCGGGGATCTCATGGGTCGCTTCCCAAAGATTCACCGATGACGTATGACTCGCACTTTTAATTAATCTGGGATTAATTAGATGAGAGAGAAAATTAATCTGGGATTAATTGCGGAGATATTTTATCTGGGATAAAATATCGATAAAGAGAGAGAACAGTTAATTTGGAATTAATCGGTAAATTAATATATTCGATATATTACACGAAATTGGATTTCGACGCGGAATTAAAATTAGATTTTAATTCGGGCGAACGAATTAATTTAGAATTAATTCGTTAGCGACGTGAATAGTAATTATGCTTGGCATGATTATTTAATTAAATTAGATTTAATAACGACGCAATGGAAAGTTCGTTAATTTGGAATTAGCGAACCTGAGCCCGAGATTATTTACGAGCACATTCACATTTCGAATTCGAGTGCGGCAAATCAAGTCAAGCGTCAAATCGCTAGTTGCAACTAGCGTCACATCATTCGTCAATCAAGTGATGGATGTCTTTCACTTTGAGTGATTGACGCCAGTCACTATTCACTGAGTGATAGATTGATGGCAAGTTGATGTGTGTGGTTGGCATTTAATGCTTTGTTTTTGGAGGGTAAAATTAGGTAATTGTTTTTGGAAAATATATTACCATTTTTGCTTAACAAAAACACAACACATAAATCTCTCTCTCTCCTCCATTCTCTCATCATCACTCACGCCCAAAGGGCTGTGAAAATCGTTCTGGTTTTACTGGGCAGTGACCGAGCAAAGGGAAGCACAAGTGCTTGATTTTGTGGCAAAATCAAGAGAGCTAGCACTCCGAGAGACATGTGAAGGTGATATGGAAGTTCACCCATGAGCCGGGAACCATTCGACGAAGCTTGGAGCTCGAAGATGATCCTCAAATGGCGCCAAACCAGTAAGCTTGGGCAGTGAACTGCCGAATGCAGTGCAGTGGGCAAAATCAGATTTTTGTTCGTCGTAGCGTCGCTCAACCGATCGATGTGAGTATTCCGCGACTTTCTCGATTTGTATTCGCACATATTTCATGCTTGTATTCGATTCTATGGACCTAGAAAACTCCAACATGTAGCTCTAGTTTTATTTTAATTGTCTCACTTGATCTGTCATTCTCTGTATGGTTGCTGTTTGACTCTGAAATTTTACATTAAGTTCAGCTTCCCATTTCATGAACATCTCGAATTATTTTTCGAACATGTTAGTAAATTGTTCATCATGTTTCTTGAGCATGTCCATCCATTGTGCTACCACTGATGGTTCTGATTCTTGAAGATCGTAGGTTGATGATGGATAAGATGTAAAATATGATTCAGTGAGATATGTTGGTTCTGTGTATGAAGATTTCTGATAATTCTGCCACCCTAAGTTGTAGTTGAACATACAATGATTGCTAGGGTGGTCACCTTCACATATCTCACATCTTATTATTCTGTCTTGAAATGGTTGAGAAAATATTGTGTTATTTCTCTCTAGCATCCACTGATAGTGGTTGGGCTGGACTACAGTCCTCAGAAAATCAGTATGTGTCTCCCAGATGAGGGTGTATCTTTACCTCTTAAATCTCATAATGCTTCTATCGCCCAATAAAGATCCATTTCAACCACCTGAAATAAAAGAAACAAATAAAAAATGAAAACATAAAACTAAAAATAAAGAAAATTAGATACAAATAAAGTAAATAGCTTCAAAATTAATAACGTAAGAAAAATAAGTCCCCGGCAATGGCACCAAAAACTTGGTCAGGTGAAATCACACACGTAACGCAAGCGCACGTATCGCTCAAGTAGTATAAAAATATTGATCCCACTAGGACTTAATTTCTATGTTGTTAATTATTGAAGTTATTTTATTTACAAGTATCTAATTGAGGTAAGAATGGATTGGTAGTTGGTTGAAGATGGTTTTAACTAAATAAAAAAAAAAATAAGAAACAAAGGAAATTATTAATAAAGAAAACATCTAAGGTTGTGAATCCGCCCAATATTACTCTAATAATGAATTGATTCTCTTATACATGTGTAATAAATCAGTTGTTAACCTGGAACACAGAGATATGCAAAAGCCTCTTCCGATGGTCAGATGCAAACACCCAAAGTAACCCAATTAACTATATTTCTATGTTAATTAAGAAACTCTGAATTTATTAAGTTCAAGTTCCAATTGTGGCTACCCATGCTCGACAGGTATATTCCTATCCTGGAAGGAAATCTCTAAGGTGAGATCGTGAGCTATTGAATCTAAGGCTGAAACCTAATATTTCTTTTCCAAGTTCATTTTAAGTTTACCACATCAATCTTATTGGTGATCAGGCAGCAAGAAGCATTTAGATTAAGATTCAATAAACAAGCCAAAGTATCACACATATATAAAGAAAATCAATTATGAAACTTGTGAATATTGTACTTCATCATTTCCCTAGTTTAAAATAAAATGCTGGGATTATGAGATACACTTTTAATATTTCAAATATAGAAATCTCACTTTATTATAATATAGCAATTGTCAGTGTTACCCGATTAATTAAGTCAAACTAGCCATAAAGGCAGTGTTATTATTTGTCCATAAACTAGCCATATAGACGGTAATCATCTGTCACCTAAAGACTGAACATATAGGCGGTGTCATATTATGTCAAATAAATAAAACCAGCCATGAAGACGGTATCAACATTAATCCATATTATTAAATTACAATTTCCATATTATAGAGTAAGTGAGATTGATCTACCTTATCATATTAAAGGTTTCACCATTCCCCAGCGGAAATTAATTACTAAACATAAAAGAAAGTAAAAACACACAAACTATTATTACTAAAAATAAAAATACATAATTAAAATACAGAAAATAAACACACAAGATACAATCCTCAAGTTCCTTAATAGAATCCTGAATGAAAGTATGAAATTTACAAATGAAATCAAGCTCTATTTATAGGCAAAATTTTGCCTCCACCAATTTCTCCACCAAACATGCCACCAAACATGGCACCAAACACTCCACCAAATCCTCCACCATTTTGACAATTGTAAATTATCATTTTCCATTTTTTTTTTGTTTTTGATAATGACTTTAATAATTACACATAACACACTTTGGATTTTTCATCTATTTCGGTCTTACAAACTTAAGATTTTGAAACTCTTATGAACATCAAAGTTGTAGATCTTTGAGTCTTTTTTCATCTGGAACTTGAATCACCTCAATCCGATATCGGAGTAAAGAGTTATGGCCAAATATAAAAATTACGCAAAGCTGAAATTTCTGAAATTGTACTTCGTTAGAATGCCATTTCAAGTTTCCAACCTCCAAAATCCAAATGTCAAGTCCAGGTTTTGCCCTTATTTGTTCCACATTTCATCCTGATTGATTCTATTGAGTCTCAATTTTATTTTATCTGCAAAATAAACTAAAACACATCAAAATATTCATGAAACTCGAGAAACCATACAAAATATTAAGCAAAATAGGTGGTAAATATTGATATATTTTCCACTCATCACCAACCCTGAACTTATGGATTCAACCCCTTTATATAGGATTCCAAATTCACTATTCCACCAACCCATGATGTCAGCTTATGTCACTCTGTCATCATCGCTCATACCTCTTTCCCCAACCACTCTTAAAACAGTTGTTCTGACATCTGACTAAACCACCCATTGTCAGCAGAAACTCATCATTCATTACTTTTTATCCATTGCCATAATTTCTATCGATGTGACAACCGGTGGTTCAACTACTCCAATATTGTTCTGTTTGACAGAGCTTTTCCCAAGGGTAAGTCGTTGACTTACTCCTGTCACATCAGCCTTCTAGAAGCCCAAACTTCCAAGTAGCGCATGCGTCGTACGCTTGTAAATATAGGATATCGTGATCTCAACCCAACTCATCGGGTCGGTTTAGCGAGGCAGATGGTGCTTGGTTGAATCTCTCATTGACTATGTCGGGTCGGTAATCCCCACTCTACTTAATCAGTCGGAACTACCCCTCAGCAAGACCTTCTTGTTCAATGGGCTCAAGATCCTCTTCATTCTCTTCTGGTCAAGTGTAAACCCCAAACTACCCTTTCTCGATATTCAAACTTACTCAGGGTAAAGAAACACCATCAACACATGGGTTTGCATATTTGAAGTGTTGGGTTAATGAAGTATATTTTAGAAGTTGTTGGAGATATAGTGAGTGGTTATTATAGCAATATGGAAGAAATATGAGCTTGTTATATAAATTGGGAATTTCGATTTTGAATGATGGTGATATATGGGTTGTGTTTTATATATAATTTGGCCTTGTGAGAAAGTTTAATGGTGATGAGGAGTTAGTGATATGAGATTATGAACCATTTTTCTTTTTGTTATTAGCTTGGGCTGAATTTTGGAAGATAAGTAATTAAGTTAGGGTGGCCATGAAAGGGATTTCTCTTGGTGTTGTATTAGGTTAATGGTGGTTGTCATTGTATTAAGTTGGAAGGTGATTGTGATGTATAATGTTGTTAGTGTGTTGCAATAGGGGATTTTGATGTTTAGAGAAAGAGAGGAAGGTTCGGTTATAAAGATGTATTGAGTAAGGTTTTTTTATATGTAATGATATGAAGTTATAAAAGTGTCTACTTGGTGTTAGAAAGTTAATAACATAAGTCATTAGATCATTAATGCTTGTTAGCAAATCGAGCTAAACTCGAAGGATGAGGGGGTTGTCTAATTCAGTTATGGAAGATGTTTGATAAGTGTGGGTGAATTTTATGAAATGTATGTATTTTAATATGACCTAAAGTTTGTATAAATGCTTAATTAAAAAACTTGTATTGTGTGTGAAGGTACTTAATGTTTCAGACATGGGGGAGTTTCGAGGGGATGTTATAATACGTCTTGCTATAAAATTACAATTGTAGGATCGGTAATACGTTATTAATATAGTATGTTTTGATAACATGACTTCAAATTTAGAAATTAAACGGAATGTGCAGATGATAACATGAAAGCTTACTATAGTCTTATAAAGATATATAAGGTTGTAGCGAATAATAGTGGCACGTTTTATCCATTTTAACCGTACATTGTCTTTTTATTTACCCTGAACAATCATATCAAGAATCTTATCCATTTTTATCTTATCGTAGATCATCAACTTGATCAAATACCCGCCTCTCAGCAATCTTCTAAAGCCTAATATTGTGATTAGATGCCCTCCTTTGTGTTTTCTTATTTATGGTTTCATGGTTTTGAGTTTTGAGAATTTGATTTGATAAAGTTTTACTTGTTATGGTATATGCATAACGATTATACGTTTCAGTCTCGACGCTTGTTATTATTTTCATGATATTTAAATTATTGATATGTTTCCACAAAGACACTCGATTGATGATATGTTTCCGTCCCGACGCTTGTTATTATTTTCATGTTTCACGATTCATCATCATGTTTCCGTCGGGGTGCTTGTTTAGGGTCTCAACCATCTGAAATGGATCGACCCACTACCTTATCGACAAAGGGTTTGTTTCATTTCTTGCTCTGTCTTTGCGCACGACTTGGGCGTTGAGCACTTGATATGTTTTCGACTATGACATGCATAACACATTTTTTATACTTTGAGTTTTAAAGATGTTTGATAAAGTTTCTATATATAATGGGTTTTATTTGTTTTAGTTTCTACTCATCGAGTCCTAAAGACTCACTCCCACTAGTTTGTTAGTGTTTTATAAGACCTTTCCCTTCTTTTGTTGATGTCTCTCACCCCCCCCAATCCATAGCGAAGATGGCATGTTATATGCTGGGTATTACTTTGCAAGTCACCTAGGGGATTTTGTATTTGGATTTGTTGTTATGTATATGTTGGGGAAGGTGTATTTGAGTATTTGCACTTGGATAGTGGTTTGTAAAGTATTTGGTTATGTATTGTTATGAGATGAGTATTTGGACACTGAGCCCTTTTTGCATTTGAGTTATATGGAATGGACATATGAGGATATCTTATATTACAGGTCAGTTTTGTCAGGCTTAGGGAGCTTGGACGGTGCAGCCTCCTACCGGTAACATTCCGCATTTCTTGGGGTGTTATTTGTTTGTTCTCTACGGACTATTTTAAATTACTAATTTCATATTTAAATTCTCTTATATATAACACTTATACACTAAGTACAAAAGTACATTAGTAACCAATGACATACATGATAATTTATAATATGCGAATTAAAAACAAACCATTTGATAAATAAAAATTATATCATTCATTTATTAAAATAAATTCTATTTACATATTACAAGATGCTCTAAAGTATATATCCCAATAATTATATCTATTTGTTGGGTTAATATAATTAATCTTTTCACTTTTTTTAAACAATAACAATAAAGAAATAGTGATATTGATTTGATTTGATGTAACATTTATACAATTTTTTTATATTATAACTCTTCTAATCACCTCATCTAACTAATACAAGCTTTTCATGACATAAAAATGTCATTTAAATGATTTAAAATGTAAGGAAAAAAAATCATAACCAAACAAAAACAAAAAAATTTACAAACATTTTATGAATGTAATTATCAATAAACACCAAATAAATTGATAATAATATGATAAATATAAAACATAAAATAACAATATTACATGATTAAACTTAAAAATTCAGTAAATCTAATTATTCAGTTAGTTCGATTCATTTTTTTGTTGTTAAAATCGATCTAATTCGATTAGATTTGAAATTTTTAATTTAAGAAACCCCGATAATGAATGGGTGAAGCCCAAACCCGGATAAATACCCCAGAAAGCACGAGAGCCAACGGCGGGCCCACCAAAAACCAATCTGAGCCTCTTCTTGACTTCTTGTAAACTTGGCTGTTAAGAAATCGAAGCCCGGAAGAAATAGCCTCTGATAGAGACTGCAATTCCCTTAAAAAGATTAAAAAAAAAAAAAAAAAAAAATTCCAAATAACTTACGGTACCCACCACACCAGTACTCCAATCACATTTAAACTCTAACATCACCCGTAATGCTTTCATTTTGTGCGTTGTTTGGGTTACAAGATTCTTTTCAATGCAGATTTTGTGAGCGTAAAAGAATCAGCACGCGCTCGCTCGCTTAAATAGATCGTAAGATTTCGAATTTAGGCCTTTTCTTTTCCTTTTTCCCGGAAAGATGATGCTGCATTTTCGAGAACCCTCCAAGCTTAAAACCAAAAGGGTAACATTTTTTTTTTCATCCCTTTTTGGCTTTTATCGTCTTGTTGTTTATTGAATTGTGTATAACAATGAATCTGAAACTGTCTACTTTTGTTAATTATATATAATTTCAAGTTCTGAATGGTTTAATTGAATAGAGATCCGAGGCATTTTTTGATATTTTAGCTCTGTTAGCAGGTTATTTTTGAGGATGTATATGCTTCTCGTGATTCTGCCACGCTTGAGAATTTGAAAGAGTTAAGTTCTAAGCGTAAAATGATTGAGGATTCCATTAATCAGAACAGCTACATAACTGAGGCCATTGCTAGAGAGATGTCTGGAGGATTAACTTGCCCATTTCAACAGGTAATGTTTAAATGGCAGACAAATGCTTTCTTTATGTGCCTTATTGTTCTCGTGTTTGAATCAAGTCCTTTTAACTCGTATGAGTAATAAATTAGTGCGGTTAAGGGGCAATTTAGTTTTACATGTTTGGTTGAAACAACCCCGTTTTTGGTTCATGTGGCCTATATGGCATGGGAAAATAATATCTGATGCTTTTTTGGAAGGTGTTTTGGGGGCCAAGTTCATTGTTTTTATGACTACTTGGTGTTGTCGTAGTCCAGTTATTTGATTTGCCTGAGCTGAGGTAACAAAACCAAATGAAGTTGTGTACACTGCTCTCATTTGCTTTTCTCATTCTAAAATGTTTCAGGACCTTCGCAAGCTGGAACATTATCTGCCACTATTGGAAAACTTGGTTTATCATGTTGATTCGGTTGGCAGCAATGACCAGATAGCTCGGTGGACTTCAGAACTCAAAATAAAATGGAGTAGTGCCCTTAGTTCATCATCTTTCTTTAATCTTATGGGTCCAAAGTTTTATCAAATTGATAATTTGCATTTTGAGCTTGGTATGGTCATTTTCCTCTATGGTGCAATACTTCGAGAGAGGGCTTTAGAAGTTATCCCATCAGGTTGGTATTATTGTTTCACTGGCATATTAAATAGTCATGAATATATTGATTGTTGTGCTACTAAGGACCTTCATTGTATTGTAGATTTGGTGCAATCTGCTACTCTCTTCAGAGAAGCTGCTGGAGTGTTTCTTTATCTGTCTCAAAAAGTTTTCCCCTCTATGCAGCCCACATTACCTGCGGAAAGACCTCCTGAAGCTACCTCATATATGTCCACTGTAATGAGTCTGATTTCTCTGGCCGAGGCTCAGGTAGGTGTTTCGGCTGCCTCTTGTAGAATATTTGATACAAAATCTGAAATCATGACTTCGAAATTGCTTTACTCATTTGTGATATTTGTATTTTTTGAGTTCTTGATACTATTTTATTATTTTCATCAATTAATAAAATTTCTGAATTTTTTCGCACTGTTATTCTGTAAATGTACCAGGCTGTTAGTATTAAGAAAGCTGAAGAAAAAGGAACTACTGTAGGCCTTTTGGCGAAGCTGCACTATGGTGTTGCAGAGATGCTTGGTGAAGCAATTGATGTTCTATATTCAGCAAATGGACAATGCAAAGATATTTCATCGCGCTTTATGGTGTGTACGCTTATTGCATGGTTTCTATCAAATCTATATCTGTTTCTTCAGTTACTGTAAGCTATTAAGGAACATTTTTGAAGAGTTCTGGTTTGTTCCTTTTCGTAGAAATTCCATCTTCGTTTATTACAAATAGTTGCACCAGTTCATTAGAAGTTAACTTCAAATTTGAAACCTATTCTTAGAAATAGAATGAGTGCAATGATAAACCTAACTGAGAATTACTAAGACATGGTGAAATCATTGGAAACAACTATAAAGGAATTATGAGATGAAGCAATAATACTTTCAGTCATGCTTTGTGGTATGAAATAAAGGGCAGGGAAGAAATCAGTGATATAGGATGTATAAGAGAACCGTTTTACATAAAAGAAAACTTGGGGGTAAGAAATAAATTCAGCTGCCAGCAACAGAGAAACTGATGGACAGTTTTTTGTGATGGTTTGCCATGTGAAATGGGGCCATGGCAAAAGCAATGAAGTTTTGATGATAGGATTTTTGGCTGTAACAGAGACAACAAATAGGCCAGATGGAAAATGAATTTATATAATGAAAAAAGATGCAGATTTTGTGATATACCCGGAGGATATGAGTGGATGGTGAGAGAATCTGAGTAGCTGACCTCAATTTGCTGGTGATAAAGGCTTACAGTTAAATTTAGTCGATTTCGTGTGCATACAAAGATATACTAGCACTAACTATAGTCTTTGATGTTGGTCGAATCAATTATCAAGGACCAGCTTTATTTTCTTAGAATTTGTAGATTTATCAAGACATTAATGAGTCATAGTGTGCTTTATGCTATTGTATCCTGGTTTTAACTTTTAAACAAAAAATTGATTTTGTTGACTTGAAGACTACAAAATGAGGAAGAAAAGAGAATGAATATATTAAATATTAGACCAATAAGTTGTTTTCATTATACTTAATATTATTTTGGTTTGAAAGCATTGTTTAAATATGAATCTTATTTTAGGTGTACAATTACATTGACAGTAATATATATATATATTTTTTTGGGGGGGGGGGGGCTAGTGAATGCCTGTAACAAATTTTGATTCAAGAAACTCCAACTAAATATTCATGCAGTCAGACGACCAAACTTTAGCCTAGAAAATTCCATTTAAATATATTTTTGTGTCCAGCCCTTCTACTAGACTTTTGAGACACTTTTTATTTTGTTCATTAATCAATGTGATGTACCCTTCCTGAAGTTACACTTTTGGATGTATTACTGGCTGCTTGCTGAGAAAATATCTGCTTCTCTCCATGGTCAGGGATCCTTTTTCCTCAATTTTGTTTCAAATTTTGATTTGATTTCAAAAACGAATGGAGGTGGCAAAAATCTCTCTTCCAGTGCTCTCTATTGATTGGATAATTAGCATCTTCCTATTGGAGCTGACAGTTGGTCATTTTATTATGTGCAGGAATTCATATTGTCCTGCAAAGCTCTACATGAATTTAGAAGTCAGAAACATCTTGCAGAAAGTCTAAAGGATGGTGGCCAAGTTGGGATTGCTATTGGAATTCTATGTGATGCATTGATCAATGTGAAAAAGAAAATGCCAGGGGAGGAATCACACAAATCTGTTTTCAGAAAAGAAATAGATGTTGCTACTGATACGCTTACCAAGTGGGAACATGAGAATGAGTTTGTCTGGCAACAGAAGATTGCTAGTGGTGATGAGTTGCCATTACCAAAAGGTAACAAAATCGTGAAAGCTATCCCTTACCGTCCCAAAAGATGGGAAAGGGAACTTGCTTTCAAGATATAAATATACTGCCTGTCTTGTCGACTTTTCGCTGCAAAGCTCATCAAGCAGGAGTGATGTGACATTTTAGTATTATCAACTTCTCTTCAGAACATTTTGTACATTTCAAAGATTGGCCAAAGGCCTTTCTGCTGAAGAAAAGATGGCTGAAGGCCTTGGCTTTGGGTCTGCAAGTTGTATGACTGAAGACTGTGTGTAGCTTGCTGAAAATGATCTCTCTCTCTCTCTCTCTCTCTGTGCTTCTTATGGAAATGTAAAAGAGTTCTGTTGATCTAATGGCACTTTTACTTTGTCCTTGAAGCTATGCATTCTTACTTTAAAAGAGCACCACATTTGGAAGCAGGATTCTTCCATGTCCGGTACAGGGTGATTGGAAAGGCCATGGTAAGAGAACTTTAAATGTACTCTTAGTAATAGGATGTGTAGTTTAAGCTGTGAGAAATTGCTGAGACTGATCTGGTTCTGCAAAAAATATTATTGATTTAGTTGGCTGCTGAAAATATCGATTTTTGGTCGATTAATTGGTGATTAATCACTATTTTTCGAATTTTCAAAATTGACATTTGTAAGTTTCATCTATGTTTTCTTTTCCTCTTTTTTTTTTTTTTTTTTTTTAGAGATTTTAGTCATCACTCTTACCTTGAGTATTTTTCATAATAAATAAATGAATTTTTAGTGATTTTCGAGGATCTTGAGACATGATTTTTGAATTTGTTATCGGCCATGTGAAATTGTAATTTCACCATTCTCGATTAATTTCCGATTATTTTCAATTAATAATCAATCACTTAAATCGCTTACCGATTATCGATTAAATTGCCAGGGTATTATGAAAGTTCAATTGTGCTATTATTCTTTAAAGCCAATAATTATACAGACCATGCTTAAGAGTTTCTTGTTGAAGCATTTAAGAAATTGGCAATCATTTTTTTACTAAGAATTTGGCTAACTAATGCTGGTACAAGTGTGTTGTAGTTGTTTCAATAATTCAATCACAAGCTAAGCGAGAAGAGTTTTCTCTTGGTGCCTGTTTTCTCTTTCGCGCGCCTCCCCTGAAAAAATCCTAAAATTTTCTTCTTTCTTTCCTGCTCGTGGCAGACGGTAGGAACCTTACCACTCCCCCCTAAAACTCTCAACCCCTCTTGAATCTCTAAACCCCTCCAAGTCTCCAATCCCCTCCCCCTCCTCACAAATATTCCCTCACCTTAACATTACAAGAAAATATTGAAATACCGACTGAAATTACCGACCGATTTTTTTCGGTTGGTAAATACTGACCCCTTAAAACAAAAAAAATTTATGATCAAATACTGACCGAAATACTACCGACATATTATTTCGTTGGTATTTGATTGATAAATAAGGTGATAAAAAGCAATTGGGTGCCAAAAAATGGCGCCAAACTTCTACTGATGTTTTACCGACCGTAATATTGATCGGTAAATAAATTTCTATTACAGATCGTAGATGTCCTTCGGTCATCTGGAATTTTTACCGACCGATAGTAATTAGGTCGGTAATATACAATTAATTTAAATAAAATTATAAAAAAAAATAAGTATATACCGACGACATATATTTCGACCGAATACTTGGGTAAGTAATTACCGACCGAATAGAAGTCGGTTGGTAAAATAAGACTCCGAACCCCAATTGGGTGCCAAGAATTGACGCTATTACTAGCGTATTACCGACCAAAAAGGTTTTGATCGGTAAAAATCCTAAGTTATCGCAGTCAGTAAAATTCCAGAATATAAAAATAAACTTTCCCATTCCTCTGACTCACTGCGCACTGTTTTCTTCATTTTCAAATTTCTGCTCACTATTTTCTTCACTGCTTATGTCTTGGTAAGTTTTATTATTTTTTATTATTGTTTTTCCTTACTACCATATTAATTAAGAAATATTATGTACAAATCAAATTAATTAAGAAATTGTATTTAGGGATTATGTTTGGGTGTCGTAGTATTTAGGTAAGAAAATTAAATTAATTAGTTAGGAATATAGTTTGATATGCTTCTTTATGTAACATGGTGAATTGTTGTATTCTTCCATTTTATAAGATAACATAAATGAATTCAAACAGAGAGTGCGATGGTTTATAATTATGGCACACTCAACATGTAATTTGTGAACGGGGTACATGAGTTTATTGAATATGCTAGTGGTTAGTCAACATATATGCAAGACAATAAGATAAGGCGTCCTTGCTGTTGGAGTTTGCTAAGGTCCCAAGGATCAATAAACAAGCATGAAACAGTACGAATACAAATCAATGAAGTTGCAGAATACTCACATTGATCGGTTGAGCGTCGCGGCAAGCAACAAAACTCAAAATCTGCTCACTGGTTGGTCACGGCAGTGACTGATTTGCTCCATGGTGTGCTCGGCAATCATCAAGGTTTTTGAGCTCCAAGCTCCGTCAAACGATTTCCGGCTCATGGGTGGACTTCCCTATCACCTTCGCATGACTTCGTGTGTGCTAGCACTCCCGATTTTGCCACAAAATCGCGACTCTAAGCTTCCATTTTCCTCTTGGCTCACAGCAGTTCACTGCCAAAACCAGTGAGAAAATAGCCCTACATGGGCGAGAGAGAGAGATGAGAGAATGAAGAATTTTGCTCCAAAAACGTGAACAAAATGGAGGAAAGAGAGAGATAAATGTGTAATTGATTTTCCAAAAACATATACACACTTTTGGCTTTACAAAAGTCAAACAATTAAAGCCATAAATGGCCAACCACTACATCAATCAATCAATCAATCAATTGTCACATCACTCAAATGACATGATTTGACGCTTGATTTGACTTGCATGCCGTACTCGAATTCGAAATGCGAATGCGCTTGAAAACAATCCCGGGCTCGGTTCGCTAATTCCAAATTAACGAATTTTCCGTTGCGATGCAATTAAATGATTACGCCTAGCGAAGTCACTATTCACGTCGCTAACGAATTACTTCTAAATTAACTCGTTTGCCCGAATTAAAATCTAATTTTAATTCCGCGTCGAAATCCATTTCGTATAATATATCAAATATATTATTTAATCGATTAATTCCAAATTAATCGTTCTCTCTCTCTTTAAATGATATTTTATCCCAGATAAAATATCTCCGCAATTAATCCCAGATTAATTTTCTCTCTCTTCTAATTAATCCAGATTAATTTAGAGTGCGAGTCATACGTCATCGGTGAATCTTTAGGAAGCGACCCATGAGATCCCCGGATATGTTGGCAGTAAATTCGGTCGTCGGACTATCCGAACACGTAAGTACCTAGTACTACATTTATACCGATTTAGAAGACAAGGTTGGCTTCTAGCAAAGCGCCATGCCTACCCAATTCTCCAAAAATATCCTTACAGGAATAAAGGATCTATATCAGGCGTATCATACGTAGTATTGCGAATGTCGATCCAATATCGGATGATCACGTGCTAGGCCTGGGGCTGGAATTGTGTCTGCCCCGTACGAAGCACATATCAGATGTCTGGTAACTAGTCTCTATAATCGGATAAACCTGACCTTGTCATTTTATCCCGATGACTGCAGTACTTAAGAGAACCAGTATCGTATCCTACGCGACCATCATCTCCATATGACTGGAGTGACACTTCCGTCTTGACATCACACCCACACACTACGATTCTCAATATACCCAGCATAGACGTACACAGAACCTGTTAAAGCCCTGGACGACCGCAACCAAAGTATATTGATTGTCGCAAGTATTAGCGGTGCAAGTCTCAGGTTAAGACCAAATACACCTACCCTGATTTCGGACTTCCATAGACACATAGTCATACTACCAATGGAATTCCTTCCGAAGGGTCTATCCAGAGCGAAGCTGTTTTCCCGTACCAACGGTAAAACACATCCTCCTCCTATACACTTGCTTGAGTATCATATACCCAAATATATGAGAACTATGCCGTTGTGCCCTCACAACGCGCACAAGTGTAATACTTGTCTTTTACGTATTTATCGATGTCCAATCTCGATAATACTCTGACTAGGGATATTTAATGATTTATCCTTCGTGGATTGATACTGTCTCATATCATTCTCAATCCAAGAACAAATCACAGGAACCACCACGGGACCTCTATCATTTAAATATCTTGGTGATCTAATCACAAATGATAAGAGTGCAATCTCCTTTGTCACATAGTTAATTTATACAACAACACCATGATCTGTACAAATAGTGACGCGATGGGGTCATAATTGTCCAACAATCTTCCACTTGGCCTATAGCCAGTCACTCGAGGTGTCTTACACCCGAACTATATACGGTTGGCTCAAACTGCTGAGAAAGGTTTCGTCAGCGGATTTGCATGATTATCATCTGATGCGATTTTTTCGATCATCACATCGCCACGATGTATGATCCGAACGAATCAGATGATTATCGAAGTATGTATCTGGATCGTTGATGAGACCATTAATTCTTTAGCCTGTGCTGACACGTAGCTCAACTACTAACAGAATTATATCTAATCTAATTTGATTTGTTATCGACCCAAATGGGTTCAATTGCCGCCTCAGTTGCAGCAATAACCCGCATTTGTTGTTTATACGGTAACAGTATCTTGCTTGGAAGATTTCCAGCTCACTGTTCTGTTATTCAAATTGGATAGTACCGTTTACGATTTATAATCGTTTTTATCGGTTTGGAAACTTGCAGTAGTGATCCCAATCACTTCAAGTTCTCATTCTCCACAGATTAAGACAGCATCCTTAGTTCTCTAAGATACTAACGGATGTTCTTAACATCAATCCAGGGACTACCACTTGGATTGGCCTGTTCGTGAATCCATATGCTTAAAACGTATGAGACACCGGCTCGCGTACATTTTTCAATGTACGAGTTCTCGGAGAGTTTTTCATGAAAGCCAAGCTTTCACCGATATATTTTTTTTTTATGGGAATATCATTTCCAAGAAATGACATATTATCATTATTTATAGGACAGCCACTGTCAGTGCGCTCCCACTACCTCCTTATATACACAAGATCTTTACGTTTTGAATTAAATCATAAGCTATTATGATTACATCAAAACGATAATTCCAAGAACCTATGATTGCTTCAATCCAAACATGGATCGAATAACCCGCAAACCTTATTTGCTTGTTATGGTACGACAAAACCGACAGGATATTGTAAACATCCTCCAAATGGTTTCCTTTTCAGGATAACGATTTTCCCGTTAAGCTGACATATTTCATAAATGAAACATGCAGCGTTAGCAAGCATTATCCAAATGGATTAACCGTGGCAACAGATAAAAGGTTGAATCGTAATCAACACAATGTTGATAACGATACCTTTCTGTTAAAAGCCTAGCTTTGTACGTTGGTATGTTGCCTTCCATGTATGTCTTCCTTGAAGACTTATAAGTACCAGTAGGCACAATGCCTTGCGGTACATCAACTAGTGTCCAAACTAAGTTGTTATACATGGAATCCATTTCGGACTCATGACACTTTGTCACAATAGGGAGTCGATACATTGTATCACTTCCTCATACGTAGTCAGTTGGTATTCCTCAAAAGCTTAACATCTTTATGAGGTGAGATCAGAAACCCATACCCCAGGTTGTTTTCTGACTCTCTCCGACATACGTGGTTCTTGTGTATTCGAAGATTATGGTATAGTTTCATCCTTGATGAACTATTTGTGTTCCAATAAGGACTCGGTGCCTTGAACAGTATATAACTATTACTCCGATTTTCATCGAGTTTTACTATCCTCCCACTTACCACTGCATATCGGTATTCCTCTTAGGAAAACCGCATGGTGAGCAACAATCTAATTGTTCTCTTGTGAGTTGTATAAGTACTATACTTATGGTATCCCTAAGATAACCTACAATTGGCACTTATCCAATTTGGGTTATAGTTTGGTATCATCCAAACATATGCCTAGCATCCCAAATTTATAGGAATGAGAAACCCGGTTTCTTTCCCGTTCATATCTAATATGAAATCTGTCAGACAGATTATTATGGAACCTTATTCTAAATAAGTTCTGCACTATTAAATGCGTATCCGTTGAAGGAAATGGTAGCTCAGAGCGACTCATGATTAACCTTATCACGTCCAACAAAATTCGGTTACTCAATTCGGACACACCGTCAATTTACGTGTTCCGGGAGGAGTCCTCATTGAAAGAATACTTTACTCTTTCAAGTATATAAGAAACTTATTGCTTAAGTATTTTCCATTACGGTCTCACCGTGACGGTTTAATACTTTAGCCGATCTGTTTGTCTATTTCGTGTCGGAACTATAAAAGTTTCCGATTTTTGTTCTTCAAAAGAAACACATAACCATAACACGATGCCATATCCGTAAAGGTCACGAAATATTCATATCCACCTCTAGCCTAGCTAGAAATGGGCCCACTTGCTTCACTATGAACTAGGGCTAACATATAGGTGGCATTTGCACTTTTACCAAGTAAATAGTGTTTTAGGCACTTTGCCCAATAAACTAGATTCGTAGATTTTATTTGAATGGAATCAAATTAGTCCTAGTACCCACTCTTCGAAAGTGTGGATATACGAGTCTTATTTAATTGTGTCCCAGACAACAATGCCACATCAGTTTCTTCTGATCAAATCAGTTTGAGCTGTTTGTTTGTCATGTTATATATTTGAGATTTATTTATATTCAAAATATAAATTCTGTTATTCACATCTAATGTGTTTATCTCAATATCATCTTTATATAATAAAACACTTTAGTGTTCTAGAATATAAAGGTTCACCCGCAGCGGGTTAAACACTGATATAAAGATAATGTTTCTAGTCAAACTAGTTACATTATAACAGTTTCTGAATTTAGATACACACCCGAAGGTAGTTCCTAAATTTAGGTATCTACTATTAAAACAGTGTTTTTCATCCCGTTTCCAATTCGCAGATTAATCTCAACTGAAGTCAGTATCCTGCTCATAGCAGATTCTGAACATCAGTATGTATTTATGTATCACACTAAGTATTTAAAATCCAATTTCAATACTAGTAGTGAACATAATCTTGACAAACATATTTGAAGTCGGAGCCTTGCTCGTCTTCAATTCCTTCATGTCTGCTTTGTCCAAACGGCAGTCACGCTTTCCGCGATCCCGTTTGCCACATTTAGGCAGACATTTTGGGATATGTCATTTATCTTCCCAGAAGATTATAATGATTTTGCCTTTGCCAATTTCAACACTCCAGAAGCCTTTGGCCAGCCTTGGCCTTCTAGAATATCGAAGTAAGGTGCGACTAGCGCTACTTGCCTTATTGCAAACTTTGACTTTATCTCCTTGAGAATAGTCACTAACTCTCCAAGAGTTATTATTGCAATTTAGTACTTCTAAGATCTAATAAGATCTATGAAGATCCTTCAATTTCATTATCATACTTTAAGGATCTAATCCTTAGTTATGATTCAGAAATTAAGGAGTCTACTGCGACAAGCTTAATAGATTAAGCACTAAAGTTATCATTACATAAATCTTCCAAAGATTATGCTCTACTATTTGCTTAATTCCGGGCATAGGCATAATATGTTTATTTTATCAAATAAGCAACTTATTATTTTCCAGGACCATCCTGAAATTTTCCCATTTGAAAATTAAACCATTTAAATACATTTCCCTAGGATTATGTTTTAAATGTCAATATTTCAATTACATCTTGATTCTAATAGTCCAACTACTTAATCAACGATTTAGGTACTATTTATTATAATGATTACAATAGTCCAACTATTTAATCAACTATAATTTATAGGTTAAAATCAATTATATTGATTACTATATCCAATTATAAAATCAACTATAAATGAATTCTTTGAATATAGTCCAACTATTAATTAAAACAACGTTTAAATATTAGTCCAACTAACATTTAATTTATTTGTCGAATGATATTTGTGTTGAGCGCGTATGACAAGTAATTAAACGAATATTGCAAATTCAATTCCTGCCTCCCACTATTTTTCGGCGAGCCTCTAACCCTCTGTCGAGTACTCGGGAAACCGTGTTTCCTAGCGGGCTAGGATCCCGTTAAATATCACACAATCTTGACTTTGGCCAACAAATTGTATGATAATTAACTAGGTAGATCTCTAAGATCAATTGGATCCAATCCAATTCCTAGATCCAGTAGGGGGACATCCAAGTCCGAAACATATATCTTATATAATGCCAATATATCCAATATATTGCCTAACCTTTTCTCTCTGAATCAATTAAGCCTTGGCTTTGGCACAACAAAAACTTAGTGATCCCAGTTAAGCATGACCCATTGACCATGGAAAGCTTCGTAATCAATGTCGATGGACAAGAAGTGTATTACTTTGGCCAAGAAACCACAACTTGGACAAGACACCAATATGGAACAAAGCCTTCGTGATTCAAACACATCCTCGACGGACAAAGTCCTTGACTTTGGCCAACAAGCCAATGCCAGTCTCAGATCTTGAGTAAGAATCACTCAATGGAAGGAAGCGACGTTTATATTTTGCGAGGGTTTTCGAGTGCCAAATTGGCAACCAATTTATTATCTTTGTTAAGGTCTCATCATCATACACCCTTAAACATGCATTCTAGACACATAATAAAACGCGTATGAAAATAATAATGATATGCGGATGGATACTTACACACATGATCCTAGATCAAATCTCTCATTTCTCTTCCCGCTAGCACATGTATTACTTCTACCCATTACACTACAATTCTAAAGAACCTCATTTACATTGAGGGGAATAGGTGAGAAGAGAATACAAAGAATAAGGAGGTATAAGGCTGGACACGCATGTCCAATTAATAAATCAAATTATTACAATTTCTAAAATTTACCCCACCCATCTAATATCCATCTGATATACATTATTCATGCATCGCAACCATGTATTCACACAAGCATGTTATCAATCAATCTAATCAAATTAATTAATCTGATAATTAGTGACCATCCAATGTTCAAACAACGATTTGATTTTGCGCGAGTCAAACTCGTTTTGCGAATAAGTACTCAAAGTATGAATTCTCGAATTAAATTAAACTACATAATTAAATCCAATTCAATTTGTATTTAAACTAATTCGCCTATTTAATTCGAAATTAAATACTACACTTTATTAAACGAACCATTACGACTTAAATTTCAAATTTAATTGTTACGGGACTCAAAGCCCGATTAAGTCCAATGTTAATTTAATAAAAGTCCAATGGGCTTTTAATTAATTTCTTAAGGCGTAGACTTTTGGTCAACTCGGGTCAAACCGATAACCAAAGTCCAATCGGGAATTACCCCGTAAGCCTAGAAATCAATCTTGGCCCATTAGGCCCAATTAAACTTTAAATGTCCATTAGTCGCATTTGGGCTTTATGGATGCGGTTTTGGGCCCAATTGGATCCAACCAATTTTGCCTAAACCAACTTAGTACAACCAAGCCCAATAAGCCCAATTACAACATTAAGCCCAATTTCACAAAATAGGCCCAACATAATTAAATTACAAAAATTCCAAATTCCCAATTTAATTACATAAAGTGTATAGCATTATTAATTACCCAAATCAATATTTCAAAACACCAAATTTTTACAATTAATCATGCTCATCTACATCAAATAGGTCCAACACAATTTAACAAAAAATCAAACCCCAAACATGCTCTCTAAGTCGGCTTTGTGGGGATTTTATATCCAATTTCAAATCCAATCCAATTGAATCAAATTAAACATTAAATCAACATTCCCAATTGAGTTCTAACTCATCCAATGAATCAAAAAATCAAAATTCCAAGACTTTTAGGGCTCTTCTACATTCGGCCAAGCCAAGAGAATTGGGGATTGTTCCAAACAATATTAATCAAATTGATCTAATCAATCTACAATTAAAACAGTATTAAGCATACTCAAACATCCAATTCATCCAAATCATGCTAAAAAACATTTTACCCAAATTTTAAGCCCTAAACATTTTTCATGCTTTAGCCTTGCTCTGATACCATTGTTGGTGTTGCTAAGGTCCCAAGGATCAATAAACAAGCATGAAACAAGTGCGAATACAAATCAACGAAGTTGCGGAATACTCACATCGATCAGTTGAGCGACGCGGCAAGCAATAAAACTCAAAATCTGCTCACTGGTTGGTCACGGCAGTGACTGATTTTGCTCCATGGTGTGCTCGGCAATCATCAAGGTTTTTGAGCTCCAAGCTTCGTCAAACGATTTCTGGCTCATGGGTGGACTTCCCTATCACCTTCGCATGACTTCGTGGTGTGCTAGCACTCCCGATTTTGCCACAAAATCGCGACTCTAAGCTTCCCTTTTCCTCTTGGCTCACTGCAGTTCACTGCCAAAAACAGTGAGGAAATAGCCTACATGGGCGAGAGAGAGAGATGAGAGAATGAGAGAATTTTGCTTCAAAAACGTGAACAAAATGGAGGAAAGAGAGAGATAAAATGTGTAATTGATTTTCCAAAAAACATATACCTTTTTTGGCTTTACAAAAGTCAAACAATTAAAGCCATAAATGCCAACCACTACATCAATCAATCAATCAATCAATTGTCACATCACTAAAAGTGACATGATTTGACGCTTGATGTGACTAGTGATTTGACACTTGATTTGACTTGCGTGCCGTACTCGAATTCGAAATACGAATGCGCTCGCAAACAATCCCTGGCTCGGGTTCGCTAATTCCAAATTAACGAATTTTCCGTTGCGACGCAATTAAATGATTACGCCTAGCGAAGTCACTATTCACGTCGCTAACGAATTAATTCTAAATTAACTCGTTTGCCCGAATTAAAATCTAATTTTAATTCCGCGTCGAAATCCAATTTCGTATAATATATCGATATATTATTTAATCGATTAATTCCAAATTAATCGTTCTCTCTCTTTAAATGATATTTTATCCCAGATAAATATCTCCGCAATTAATCCCAGATTAATTTTCTCTCTCTTCTAATTAATCCTAGATTAATTTAGAGTGCGAGTCATACGTCATCGGTGAATCTTTAGGAAGCGACCCATGAGATCCCCGGATATGTTGGCAGTAAATTCGGTCGTCGGACTATCCGAACACGTAAGTACCTAGTACTACATTTATACCGATTTAGAAGACAAGGTTGGCTTCTAGCAAAGCCATGCCTACCCAATTCTCCAGAAATATCCTTACAGGAATAAAGGATCTATATCAGGCGTAGCATACGTAGTATTGCGAATGTCGATCCAGTATCGGATGATCACGTGCTAGGCCTGGGGCTGGAATTGTGTCTGCCCCGTACGAAGCACATATCAGATGTCTGGTAACTAGTCTCTATAATCGGATAAACCTGACCTTGTCATTTTATCCCGATGACTGCAGTACTTAAGAGAACCAGTACCGTATCCTACGGACCATCATCTCCATATGACTGGAGTGACACTTCCGTCTTGACATCACACCCAACACACTACGATTCTCAATATACCCAGCATAGCGTACACAGAACCTGTTAAAGCCCTGGACGACCGCAACCAAAGTGTATTGATTGTCGCAAGTATTAACGGTGCAAGTCTCAGGTTAAGACCAAATACACCTACCCTGATTTCGGACTTCCATAGACACATAGTCATACTACCAATGGAATTCCGAGGGGTCTATCCAGAGCGAAGCTGTTTTTCGTACCATCGGTAAAACATAACCTCCTATTACACTTGCATGAGTATCCTATACCCAAATATATGAGAACTATGCCATTGTGCCCTCACAACGCGCACAAGTGTAATACTAGTCTTTTACGTATTTATCGATGTCCAATCTCGATAATACTCTGACTAGGGATATTAATGATTTATCCTTCGTGGATTGATACTGTCTCATATAATTCTCATCCAGGAACAAATCACAGGGACCTCCTATCTATATATCTGGTGATCTAATCACAAATGATAAGAGTGCAATCTCCTTTGTCACATAGTAATTTGTACAACAACACCATGATCTTTACAAATAGTGACGCTTTGGGTCATAATTGTCCAACACTTGCAAAGTGTGTCATCTTTGGAAGTTTAGAGAAATCGAGGAAGTTAAGTTACATCTGGTGAAAAAGAGATTTGTTTCATATTATTATGTATGAGATCGGAATGGGGAAACTCTTACCTGTAGTCCACCCGAGCAGTTCACATACAACACGTCAACGGTGATGGAAATAGAAGACATAAATCCTTATAGTCAAATGGTTTATGATGTTACTAGCCTTTATTTTGTTAATGATGACCATAATTTTTTTGATACAGCTGGGTCTAGTTTTCATACAAAGAATCTGGAGGCATCCCTTAATCCTTCTGCAGAGAATTTTTATAAGATGCTGAATTCGTTAGATACAAAGTTATGGCCGAGGTGTGAAAAATATTCACAGTTGTCAACGGTAGCTCGGTGTTTGAATATGAAATATGAGCAACATCAATTAGAAAAGGCCTCCGGTGATTGGGTACAATTCATTAAAAAAGTGCTACCAAAAGATAATACAATGGTGGATAACTTTTACAGTACAAAGAAGTAGTTCAGGGCCTTGGGTTGTCTGTAGAAAAAATTGGTTGTTGTAATAATGGTTGCATGATATACTGGATGATATTGTCATGATAATGTGTAAATTCTGATCTCAACCTAGATTTAAGAACATAAGAGGATCGGCTAAACACAAGAATGTGTCGTATAAGAAGATGTATTATTTTCCATTGACCCCAAGGTTGCAACGACTATACGCTTCAACGACAAAAACCGAGCACATGAGATGGCATGATGAGCATGAACAATAAGAATGTATTATGTGTCATCCATCTGACTCGGAGGCATGGAAGCATTTTAGCCACACTCATCCTTCATTTGTATATGAAAGTCGTAATATTAGATTGGGGTTATGCACTGATGATTTTCAACCTTTCGGTTAATCGGGATAACAATATTCTTCATGGCCAGTCATAGTCACTCCGTACAATTTGCCACATTGGATGTGTATGAAAAAGTAGTACATGTTCTTATCCTTAATTATTCCAGAGCCTCAAAATCCAAAACAGAATATAGATGTTTACCTTCAGCCTTTGATAACTGAATTACAACTATTGTGGGATGTAGGTGTGTAGACATATGATGTATCGAGAAAGCAAAACTTCAACTTGAGTGCTGAACTGATGAGGACAATTAGTGATTTTCCTGCTTACTCGATGCTGTCAGGTTGGAGTACATCTGGAAAATTGGCTTGTCCTTACTGTATGGAGAACACACATGCATTCTCGCTCCCAAAGAGTCGAAAGATTTCATAGTTTGATAATCACCGTAAGTTTATTCAGCTTAAACATCCATTCAGACACAACATAACTCATTTATGTAGTAATACTATAAAATTCTCAACACCATCACCAATTAGGACAAGCGAATAAATCTTACAACAGATAGATGAGCTAGGATTGATAAAGGTAACTGAACTTGATGCTGATGAGATTAATAACTGTCCAACGTGTAAGAATTCTAGATGGAAGAAAAGAAGCATCTTCTAGGATTTATTGTAACATCCGATGAACCTGACGACTTGTACGTTACCAGGGCCTAACGACTATTATAATTTGGAGGTATAATACTTGATAAATCATGTTCGAGCAAGTATGTGCTCATAAAATGGCATTTGGGATATTCGAAAGCTTCTTTGAAATTTCGACGCGAAACTTAGTTTACGTTCCGCATAAAACAACCTTTAGTCATCGGGACGTAACGTTTTCATACGATCTTCGATACAAGAAATTGTAAATTGTTAGATTTGGCATTAATAAGTTGTTAGATTTGGCATACCCTAGCTATGTAAATTGTTAGATTTGGCATTAATAAGTTGTTGCATGTATTTTGATAAGTGTCATGAAAATATTAGCATTGAATGAGGTTTATATGTGTATATATATTGAGAAATTTATGCTTGAGCATTTAATGATTCTAGATGATGGTTGGTATATGGGTGGTGATATGAGATGAGTTTTGAAGTTGGAAAAGTGCCCATGTGTTGGTCCTAAATTAAAGGGGTGAGGATTGCTTGAGTATGGCATTGAAAAGTGGAAATTAGGCCATGAGAATGGCTTAGCGTCGCGACGCATGAAAAATAGAAGCCATATTTTGGCCCTGATCTGGTTCGCGTCGCGACGCGATACAAAGTATGTCTTATGCCTGATTCTGGGTTCATGCGCGTCGCAACGCGCCAGACCCAGCGTCGCGACGTAAGGCAAAAAATAAAATAAATGAATTTTGTCCCATTTCATTTTCAACTTTAAAGGTTAGGGACCACCTTAGGGGTTTTGTATCATATCATATATACACATTGTGACACGTTATAAGTATTATACATCATGAGATAATTATAGAACAGTTGGATTTAGAAACTTAATTTAGTTCCAGAGCATATCTCAAGATTCATAGACTAACTAAGTTATCGATTATAGATCCTCGCAGGAATCGCAATTTCCTTCGACAAGTGGCATAGCACCAGCCAGATTCCAAATCAGTGAGTGGACCTTTCTTCTTAATTTACTTTTATTTTAAATATTTTAATTTAAGACTTATATTTAAAGCATATAGGGCGTTAGCGAAAATCTGATTTCAGTTATTTTACGTTTAATGATGTTTTAGAAAGAGATGTTTTCAAAGCATGAGTTTTAAATTTTCGAAGCAATGAGGGAAAACCCACCTCAGTATGTAACTTGATTCAGATATGAAATTGGAGGAGAGCACATGTGCACATGTAGAGGACTGGGAGGACGGCGATACTTAACGCTCATAGATCCTAGTTCAGGACTAGGGATGACAGATGCCCTTAGATCTTAGATTCAGAGCTTGGAGGGTAGCATAGATTCGCACCCCCAGTTCTAGTTCAGTGGCTTGGGGGCGACGATACGTAACGCCCCAAAATCGCTAGTTAGGGACAAGAGTGGCATACTTTGGGGGACAACGATACGTAACGCCCCAATGTCATGGATTTTCACTCCTGGCTCTAGTTAGGTGTATGGGGGGACGACGATACGTAACGCCCCCATGCGTCAGGTTTTTCAGAGTCAGAGATCAGTTTTTAGAAATATTTTTCAGATACAGATTCCAAAGATAGTTTCTAGAGAGAAGTTTTCTAGGAAGGAAACTTTTCAGAAACAATAGTATTATAAGAGACTTTTAGAAAAGATAAGTTTTACATAAGAGTTTTTAGACAAGATTTTCAGAAAAAGAGTTTAAAGTTTTTAGAAAATAAAAGAGTTTTTCATATAAGATTATTTCCAGAGAGGACTTTGATTTTAGAACCAAGTATTTTCATAACAGTATTTCAGTTTTCGTTTTAAATCATCCACTCACTTAGATCATTCAAACGGTCTAACCCCCCACTCCCAGTTTCTCTATTTTGCAGGTATTCCCGGAGGACGATGGCAGTCACGAGAGGGTTTGGTCCACCAGGTCGAGTCAAAAATAGAGTTCAGTCAAGTCGACTAAAGTCCAGTCTCAGATATATGTATAACAGAGTTAAATATGCGTATTCATGTATAGAGTTGTAATACTTATGGTATTGTCTATTCAGTAAAATGTATATTACATTACGAGTTATATTGTGGATTTGGGTATTAGTCCCATATTTGAAATTATGTTGTGAAAAGTATCAGTATTGTTTGTAATTAGAAAGTCAGTGGCTTAGGGGAATAGTACGGCCTAGTCCCTGCTGGTAGCATCTACCGGATTGGGGATGTTACATTTATCGTACATGTGTTCTAATTTGTTCGAGCATAATCTCGATGTGATGCACATTAAGAAGAATATGCTCGATAATGTGTTCAACAATGTGATAGATGTGAAGAGAAATAATAAAGATACTTCTAAAGCATGGGAAGACACAATGTTATTATGAAAACGACCAGCGTTGCAAATGTACGCAGAGTCCGGGAAGTATCCTAGAGTATGTTACACATAGATAGAAATCAAAAACAAGTTTTATGTTTAGTAGAGCTCAAGTTCCTAGCAGTTTTATAGTAAGAACTCAAGTTCCCAGATGGTTACGTTTCGAATATGGGTCGATGTGTGCATATGTGACAGTATAAGTTATTTGGGATGAAGAGTCACGATTGTCATGTGTTTATGCAATGGTTAATGCTAATTGCATTTCATGAATTATTTATAAGTCATGTTTGGCAGACACTTACAGAGTTAAGTTTATTTTTCAAAAACTTAATATCAACTACTCTTAAAGTGGTTGAGATGGAAAGATTTGAAGAAGAGATCCTAATCATTTTGTACAAATTAGAGTGTATTTTCCCTCCAGCCTTCTTCGAGTCTATGGAACATCTTCCGATACACTTTTCATATGAAGAAAAAATAGATGGACTCGTACAACACCGATGGATGTATCCGTTTGAGAGGTAACAATCGAAAATAATCTTACTTATTATTAGACTCAGCCGGCGGTTCGGTTCCGGTTCGGAACCGAACCGAACCTACCGGTTTTCGATTCCACAAGTGTGGGACCGAAACCTTGAACCGAACCGGAACTGACCGTTTCGGTTCCGATTCCGGTTCGGTTCCAAACCTTTTTTTAAAATTTTTAAAATTAATTAAAATAAATGAGATTAATTTTATAAATAAATAAAATTATTACATTGAAGAGCTTTAGCTTAAATTTTTAAAAATTTAAGTTGCCTACGTATCCTCAAAGGGTGAGAGGAATCAAAGCTCACGTAGTTCCATTACAATTTTAAGACATATCCCCTTTGTAAATTATAATTTTACAATTATCAATCATCATTATTAGTTGATCCTTCAGCTCCGGTTCCGCTTGCACTTGTTGCACTTGCAGATGCATTATCGAACAAATCTCCAAAATCATCGGGGTCATCTTCTTGTTGTCTCAGATCAGCTCGAGTCCAATCATCCACACAAGCTGTTGCTTCTAGAGTGCTTGGATGTAATGAAGATTGCATAGCTTCCAATATATTTCCTCCCAAGCTGAAGGCTTGCTCAACCGCAACGGTGAAAATAGGTGCTTTCAATATCTCTTTAGCAATAATTGATAAAACATGATATATATTTTGATGTCGGTTCCACCATTCAAGGATTTTAAAATTTTTACTAACTAAACTTTTAGTAGAAAACTCGAAATTTGTAGATAAATAATTATCTAATTCGGGGTTATTAGTTGTCGTATCCATAGCTTTTTTATTTCGTTGTAATAACCAACGATCTCCTGCGCTAAGTCTTGTTTGAATTACCGGTTCGCTACTACTAGATTCACCTAATGTTCCTAAGTTATATCTAACAATATAATCATTAAATAAATCAATTAAATCATTTCTTAATTTCGTCATTATTCTTGTAATATCAATTTCAGCTAATATTCCTAAATAACCATAGTAAGCTTGTAAAGCACCATTCAAACCTTCAAATTTAAATTTAGGATAAAAAACAACAACAATAAGATAAAGTAAAAGAATTTCTCTAAAATAATGCAACCATTTTACCTTCATAGCAGTAATGGCTTCGAACAAAACATAATCATTAGGATCACTACTTTCAGCATGTTCATCCAAAGTACCAACAATATTCAAACTTTCAAGAACAAATAAATGTGATGTAGGATAATAAACACTGTTAAAAATTAAAGTAGCGTCATTAAAAACTTTTAAAATATCTAAAATTTGAAAAAATATGACATGTACAACAAATATGAAAAAATTGACCCCCTAAATTTGGTTGACATAAGGATTTTAAATCACTGATGGATGTAGTATTTGCAGATGCATTATCAAATCCAACTGTTAAAATTTTTTCTACTAAACCATATTCATCAAAAATTACCTTCATCATTCTATAAATATTATGTGCAGTATGTCGGTCATAAAAAACTCTAAATGCAATAAGTCATTTTTGCATGGTAAATGATGCATCAATCCAATGACAAGTCACACCCAAATATCAGAACATATAGAAATACGACCTTTCATCTCTTTAAATATTTCATTTAAAATAATTTTACCATCTTTATATAATTTGAAAATATGACGTTTTGTTATGTTCGAGTCATTCTACATGCAGAAGAGTTTAAAGCATTATGCACGTAATTAGTAAAATGAAGTTTTTCACCAAAGCTTAAAGAAAGATGTGCCATACAATTTAATTTCGCAAATTCTTCTCTATTTTTTGCATCATAATATTTAAATAAATCTACACTACTCGTTCCTCTACTAGATGATGCGTACCTGGCCATTTGACTTTGTGTCGTATCAATTCTAAGTTCAACCGGATGATGTCTTTCCAGGTGCTTGATCATATTTCCGTATCCACCAGAAAATTTATAGGTAACCCCACAATAGTTGCAAATTGCTCGTTGTGTATCATCTTCTAGGCATTCCAAATGAAAATGAATTTTGAAAATATCCGAGGACCGAGCCTTAACTTCTCTTCTCCGTGATTGTGCACCGACACTAGGGCCGCTCTATTGGGTTGACATATTTGACATTATATTCTCATATGAGCCTGCCATTTTTCGTTTGAGATATTAGGAAGAAAAATAAGAAAATTGAATAATTGCGATTTGCGAATGATAACAAATTAACAACTAATTGAATTGAAATTGAGAATAAGATTATAAGAGAATTGTATTGAATTGAGATTGAGAATAAGCGAATTATAGAAAATGAGAGAGTTGAGAATTTGGTGTGTTGAAATAATGAAAAATGAATCCTATTTATAGAGTTTTAGAATTTTTTGATACCAAAAATGCCCATAAATATAACCGTTTTATTACCGTTATTAGGGATATATTAGTAATTTATATTTTAATTTATAAATTAATATATTAGAATAAGAGAATTTTTTTTTTCATATTTTGACCGGTTCGAGTTGGGGTCGAACCCCAACCAAACCGGTCGGCCACTGTTTCGGTTCCGGAACCGGAACCGGAACCGGAACCGGAACCGGAACCTTCCGGTTCCAACCGGTTCGATTCTGATTCGGTTCCAGTTCCGAACCGGAACCGTGGCCGGGTCTACTTATTATTATGTCAATAGAATTGTTGATTGTATATTATTTATGTGATTGTTTTATCATATACCATCTACATTTAAAACATAATGCCAAAAATAAGGCAAAAGTCGAGGGTCCATTTGTAATGCGTATATAGTTGAGGAAGCATCAACATTTTATTCACATTATTTTGAACCTCATGTGAACACGAGTTTCCGACAAGTTCCTCGTAATGATGATGGTGGATATGTTGAAAAGGTTGAAGGTAATCTTAGTATTTTCACATATCCTAGTCGACCATATGGAAGATTAAAGAAAAAAGATTGGAATATATAAGGAAATCTCATCATTTTTCGTTTACCGACCGCAATTCAGTCGGTAAATATTTTATATACAAATACCCATTCTTCCCCGATTCACACCCTGGTCTCTCTTTCAAGAACTCCATGCACCGACGACCCACAACCAGCCACCACCAAAATTGGATCGTTGGAGCTTGTACGAAGCCACTTGCCATTGTCGGCATCATCACATTCGCCGGAATTTAGGGAAATTCGAAAATTAGGTTTGTTAAAATTTGGTTATGTATATTATGTATTAAAATTTGGTTACTGTTAATTTTCAAAATATTAGGATTTTTTTGTTGTGATTTTCAGGTAACTTGGTGAAGTGGGTTGTTTTTTTTTTAATTAATTTTTTAGGTTAAAGTGCCTCAAATGAGGCGCTGTAATTGTGGATGTCAACAAATGATGGTGAATGATTTCTGTGTGTTCAAGTTGAAAAACTGATTTGATTTCCTTTTTTTTATTATTAGCTGGCAAGTGATTGTTTGAATTGTTGAAATTATTTTCAAGTAAATAATATCATCTTCCTAGCACAAGAATATCATCTTCCTAGCACAAAAATATCAAATGAGGCCTTGGTGAATGAGGTTGTTTGAATTGTTGAAATTATTTGTCAATAGGGTCAGTGGAAGCATACAAATTTCTTTCTAGTATTATATATATCCTAAGTCTTCTTTTCTCCTTGTATGCAGTGGGAGCAATGTCTGATATATTTGATATAAAGTTTCATATATGATATAGAACTAAGAGACTTGTGAGATACTCCCATTAGTCGCATATTAGATATGATCTAATAAAGGACACAATAAGACTGTATGTATGACAGTTAGTGTAATTGTTTAACAGTTAACGTGTCTTTTATAAATATAGTATTCATCTTTCGTAAATGATGATTCCTTTATCGAAAGATAAATTGATTGGAATGTCTCGTCAATCTTATGCATCATAGGATGATGGCGTAATAAATACTATATTATGTGCGATTAAAGATATCAATTTAATCGTAATTGTTACGAGTTATTTTGATATGTTGCAGACCATATGATGGTTCTAGAAACATGTTCTTTGTGATATTTGAGATATTAAGAACGAGTTTCTCATACATGGAGAATTTAGTCAGCAACCATAAGGTCAAATTAGTTTTGATCCTAATTATGACATTAGATGGTATATGTCATATAAAGTCAGAAAAGATGCAGTGAGAGTGTCACCATTGATTCTACTAAACTAGTGGAATCAATTGCAACTTATGAAGTTCTGACTTATGAAGTTGCAAAGTGACCCTAAAGATTAGAAGTTTTCATATTAGTATAGTGCTTGCAGTTGTCTCGTAGTATTTGGATTTGATCTCTAAATACATAGACAATTCAGTAGCAATAACACAATACTGATATAACATCTGAGTCATATTGATGTGGAATTTGGATTTTACAAAATATGAATGATGTTGGCTAAGGGAAACGGTTGGGTTTGTTGGACAGACTCGATTTGTTAAAGCAGGCTTAGTTGTTGTTGCCTACCTCTTGAGTACTGGTGAGCTCTTGAGGGCCATGAGTATGCGATACACATTAAGATGTGTATAGGATACCATGGATTGACTCTAGAGCAAGTGAGAGAAATTATTAGGGTTGGTGCTCGGAGTGCCAATCCGGATCGTATTTATGTCCGATATAGAAATATGAGCAATTATTTTTTTCTATTATATTACTTAATTAATGGTAGAACCCTTATCTTTTATACACTTATTCGATCTAATTACGATTAGATATCTGATTACGATTAGATCGAAACTGAATCTGGTTCAGTGATACATGTATATTAGACAAAGACTCTAGGATTTACAATATAATGTGCAGTTACAATGTAGTTTGTAATTGACATTGGAAAACGCACTATAAGATGTATATCCTTAAATAAAGTTTCTGGTTAAGATTTACTAACACGGGTCGGTTAGTAAAATACGCTGTGACTAGTACATGTCGTATATTGTGACTTGGTCCGATAGTTTATCCCAGTGAACCATGAGTCTTGGGAGACTCGTATAGACATATAGGTGTTTATTTGATAAGACACTGAACGACTCACTGAAGATTTCATAATAGATGGTACACCAACGTCAATAAGAATGTTCTCGAGTTGAGCGAGCATAGTGGTCATTCGACTTGAGATACCACAGTTGGATATATGAGTTATCCTCCACACTTTGATGGCAGTCACGTCAACGATCTATTCATGATCAGACCTCCGCCTGTTCGTTGGGTGTGGACTGATGCTCATGATATCCGGTGTGTATCAAGATAGGATCCGTCAGTCCTGTGTACAGGGCATAGGCATCCGCATGTGTTTACGATCTAGTAAATCCATGGCCGTGGTATAACATCGGAAATTAGTTCCGAGTGTTATTTCGAGATCGTAAATTGAAAGTCGAGTGTATTATACCGAACGGATTTGATGTTATTATCTATATCCCAGGTATAATATGAATAGCCTGTGATGGGGGGATTATACGTATGCAATGACCTCGGCTTTCATAGTTTAGCGAGTTTATCCGTGGTCGTCATAATCCATGAGTGGGTGGATTATGGACACGAAATTGGATTTCGTGACAGATAAACTTAAACTTAGAGAGTCCCACAATATGAAGTGTACTCGTTGAGCACTTGGTCAACTCGATATGAATAATACAGATTATTCATATTACTTCACCTGATTAAGTGAATTAATTCAGATTGTTTAATCGGTTAAACGATAACACATGCATTAGGGGATTTTGTCCGATAATAATTATTGTGTATTTGTATTTGATACATAATACGATTAGATACACATTAATTATTCGTCAAATGAGATTTTGACACATGCCATAAATATATGTATTTGTTATTTAATGTAAATAAAAATACATATATATAATAATAATTAATTGATAATTTTTCATAATTGTTATGAAAAATATTTAATTATTATTGGTTACACTTGGCATTAATTTAAGGTTAAAGTGTTAAATTTGGATTTTAACTACTTTGACTTTATATTTAATTTATTAAATATTTTTCATTTGTGATAAATGTTATCACACATGTAATTATTTAATGGTAACACATGACATGAATTAAATTAGTCTTTGTGTGTCCAATTTTGATTGGATATTATAAAGTATAATGCATTTAATTTGATTAAATTTTACAAATGACAAAAGTGCCCTTACATCCCCAAATTCGGTCAACACAATAAAAAAGGGAAAATTTGTTTCTCTCTCTTACTCACTTTCTTCACTGCCGAAAAGCCTCAAACAAGGAAGATGAAAATGGGTTTCATTGATGCTTGATGATTCAAGCACAAAATTGAAGGAAAATCAAGAAATAGCTTAAGGAACTTTGGAGATTTAAGGTAAGTCTTCAAAACCCAAAGCTTGGAAATCTTGATTCTTGTTTCTTGACAATTTAGAAGGGTTATAGAGTTCTTCAAATCTGAAAAATTTATGGCTTTGTGGTTTAATGGATGAATTGGAAGTTATAATGCATGTGTGAAGTAGTTTTTGACAATATTATTGTAATATTGTTTTAATTTGTTGTTGGAAAATATTATTGTCATTCTAGAGTGTAATAGCCACTCTTATTATGCCTAAAAGTTTTCTAGAGTTCTTCATGTGTGGTGGGACTTCTTTGGTGTAAGATTAATTTGATTAATCTTGTGATAAAATTGGTTTTAAGCATGAAAAATGTGTAATTTCGTTTTCTGCATTAGACCTGGAAATGATTCTGATTTTGTGATGAAATTGTTGTCTTATGAATATTTTGGATGCATTTTGGGTTTTGGAATAATTATTGGAAAGTGTTTCCGAGTTGAAATAAGCGAAAACGGCCAAAAATGGCGTTATCGGGTGGATTTCGAGCCAACCGGGTGACGGCTGTCCAAACAGTGAATCTGTCACTGTTCGGGCAGCCCGTGAATTGCCCTGAAACTATTGGGGCTGACCTGGGCAGTCCCCATAAGTGTCGGGTGTTCGGTTCAGTCAAAAACGATTTTCGTAAAAGTTTCACGAGGTTTCAACCTTATTTATGTTAATATTTGTTATTGAATAAATAGGTTTAGGTGAAATATGAATAAATTATTCATATTAGATATTGAATAATTTATTTGGTATTTTGAAAAAGTTTTAAAATACGATTTAGCCCGAACCGCACTTCCGCCGCGCCCCATCGCCCAAAACCCTAACAATATATAAGTTAAAATGAGTAACAACAATTGAAAATATATTTATACAGTTTAAGATAATCTGCGAAATGACTATTTCAAAATCATTTCAATCCCATTTTTCCTTAGTTGTGAGTCTTGAGTCTCCCAATAAAAAAAGGGAGAAGAAATAACATATATGCAGTATGGAATCAATAAGATAGAAAAATTCGAACAATTTGTTTGAAATTTAATTCAATTAAATTTAGTTTATATATGTTTAATTGAACTATTAAATTAAAATGTGCATTATGAATGTGTTGATGAACAATTGTATCACATTACTTTTACTAGATAGTTAGTTTGATTAAAATTAATTTATGCATTCTTGTTCTGATTATATTCTTACAGATATAACTAGAGGTACCAAAAAAGTCTTCCATAGGGGTAGAGGTATATCTAGTAGTTCTATTGGGACCCATGATTAGAGGTGAGCATCAGTCGGTTCGGTCGGTTAATCATTAATTTTTTAACCGAACCAAAATTATTTGGTTAAGTAAATGATCAACCGATTTAACTATATAATGTCACATGACCATTAACCAATCTAACCATTATTTTTCGATCGGTTTTGGTTAATTCAGTTATTAACCAGTCCAGAATCTCCATAAATAACAATCCACATTAACACATTAATAAAAATTTAATGTAACGACCGGTAGTCTCCACTACCGTTACATTGTAGTACCGTGGTATTACGAGATGAAGATAACATAATATAAATTATGTTGGGACAAAAATACACTCGTGGAACGACTTTGGGGACAATCGGTAAATTCTTCGAAATTCCGATATGAAATTCTATGATGTTCCATTCCGGACAGCCCATGGTATTAGGACATAACTTTCTCATACAAACTCTGATTTTTATGAGTTCTATATCATCCGAAAGCTAAGATCGAGGTCTATAACTTCTGCGTTGAACATTTTTGTAAATTCGAACCAGAAACTGGTTGAAAATGCAGAACAATAATTCAGATGAATAGTGCCCGAGGGACATTCTAGTAAATTCTCCAAGCTTCTTCAAATTTCTAAAATGTTCTAATTTTAAATGGCCTAGTATAAAAAAAGAACACTATTCATGTATCCCTAAAAAAATTAAAAAGATAAAGAAGAAGAAAAATGTGGGAAAGAAAGAGAAGAAGAAGAAGAAGAGAAGAAAAGAAGAAGAAAAAAGAAGAAGAAGAAAGAGAGAAGAGGAAAAAAAAAGAAGAAATAGAAAAAAGGATAAAAGAGCTTGGCAACCATTAAAGGCTTGGGAAGTGTTGGAAATCAAAGGAAAAGAGGTAAGAAAATCATTACCCAAATTGTGATATATTAATTTTTGATGATTAGATACTTGTAATATGTTGTGAGCTTGGGTGTGATTATGGTTGTATAATTTTTATATTAATGTAGGACACAGAACTTGACAACGCTGTTCTAGGCTCGCGACCTAGTTGGGAGTACAAAATATCATGGAGTCGCCACCCGGTGTGAACCGGGACAAAGATTTAAGGCCGCACTCACCCCTCGTAAGGGAAGACCTCAAACTGTTGGGTTCGGAATGGTCCCTTACTTATGTCACTTGTGATGATATGATTTGTGCAATAAACTAACCGAATCTATTCAACATTCATGTTCAAGGGTAATCTACGTCTAGTATGCATTCATCAAAATAACTCCTAATCTAAGTTTGCATGCTCGAAAATAAGTCTTTAAACGGCGAACACGCAATATCACACAATGAGCATATTGAGCCATTAAACCAAAATAAACAAATAACTATTTAAACATAATCATAAACTAAACAAATACCATGCATAAAATAACATAATCATGCTTTGAAAATAAATAACAAACTAAACTAAATCATGCTTTAATAACAAATAAATAACCTACAAACTATAACATGCTCAAATACAAGTTTGGATGGAACGAAATATGTGTCTCTTAAGTGGTACGTGGCATTGTATCCCGAGTACAAACCGCACTACCGTCCATACGGATTTGGCTACGGAATTTACGTCCGGGTTTCCATCCTATATACCACAAAATGGAGCACACTTCCGCCCATCCAACAATCACATCATGCCTCAAATGACTCTCACGCAATAATATTTTTTAAAATAAACAAAATAAATGAAAGATAGTAAGTAACAAAGTGCCCTCAGGTCTAACCTCTTTTGTCGTCTCACGAAAGGGCGTTATACGTGCGTTAGAAGGGTGAATGATCCGAAACCTTTCCGATTTACTAACTCAACATTTTTCCTCGATGTTTTACTGCTCGGGCTGCTGTTTTTACTCCGTTTCACTGCTGTTTTACTGCTGTTTTTCAGGCCCTGTTTTGGTTATTTTAGGGGACTGTTTGGGCGTTTTTAAGGGCTAAAGGGCTGCTATTTTTCATGATTTTCTAAGGGGTTTTTGTGTAGTTTTTTTAGTGCAGTTTTAGGGTGATTTCTAGATTGTTTTGGGGGTCTAAGTTGCGGCAAAACTGGATAGAATGGGGCTGTGATGTGCGGCAGTTTATGAAGCAGTGCAGTGGGTGTTTGGGGCTGTGTTTTGGGCGTGAAATGGGGCTGTGTTTTGGGGCTATTTTGGTGTGGCTTTGGGGCTGTATTTGGGGCGGTTTTTGGCGTGAGTTTAGGGTTGTGAAGGGGGGCTAGGTGCGCTTAAGGTATGTTGGCGTGACTGTTGAACGGCATTTGGCGTGAAGGTTGAATGGTGCGCCTAAGGCTTTGTGAGTGCGTTGAATGACAGTTGGCGTGAAGGTTGAATGGTACGCCTAAGGTTTTGTGAGTGGGGCTAGGTGGCAGTGAGGTACTGTGTGTGTGAGAGTAAGGGCAGGTGGCTTGTGTTGGCTATTGGCGTGGGGGCTATTGGTTGTGACGTGAATTGGCTTAGTGGTAATGGCAGGCGGTGTTATTGATTTGAATGGGTTACGTTGAGGGGTTTATGTGCGCAATTGGTTTATTGGAGCGGCAATGTAAGGGTGAGGTGAAGTATGTGTGTGTTTATGATGTGTGAATTTTCCAGGCCAGAGAAGGGTGGTGAATGGTTCTTTTTATAGGCAAGGGAGGGGTGACTTTCCTTATTGGAATATGAAAGAATCTCCTATTGATGGTGACATCTCTCTAATTGGTATCTCATAAGGAAAAGATCTCATAATTTAGGATTATGATTGGCTTTGATTAGGAAATGGATATATGAGATTTCTTTTAATTAGGAAGGGATTTGACTTGATTTTAGCATGTGTTAAATGTGCATATCCCTAATCTAGAGAGTGATGGGCGTGACTTAGGCTCCATGGGCGTGGGCTTTGTTTCTTTGGGTAGGCTTGGGTGTTTAGGTTTGGTTTATGGTTTGGTAAGTGGTTTATGGGCGTTTTGGGCCGAGGACAAGCTTTGAAACAGAGATCCAACAAGCAACCGAAGCTAAACAACTGGATTAAATCCACAAAATTCCATTTTCCAATTTTACCATTCCAACGTCTGTTTCCTGCGGCTTACACAACTAAAGAGGTAGTGTCTCCATACGAGACTCATCATCGGGACTTATATGCAAAAATGCAGTGCCTAAGTCGCCCCCACTTTGATGGGACTTGTGCAGTGTGTGACAATGGCAATCCTATCAAAGTATGTGCAATGCATTTTCTTTTACCTGGCTCGCCAGCTGCCACTTGACTTTCCATGACGATGTGAGTTGATTTGATTGTGCTAAACCCCGTACCTAGGGCGTCACAGTTGTGT